>JAZHYW010004818.1:0-58321 GCA_037355805.1 Ixodes ricinus
ATTTGGTTTCTCAATCACGAGGCCCATGGTTTCAGTAACCACAGATAGCACGGCGTCTTCCGATTGATCCCATGTTTCCGATTGGTTGTCTGGCAAGCCGAAGAAAAGAAGGTTATTTCTACGGAGTCTGTTTTCAGCATCGTCCGCAGCAGCTTCTCAATGCAGCGATATCTTGAGACATACCAATTACATTGTCCGTAGACAGCGGACGGCGCTGTTCGAGGCAAGTTACCCTTTTCTCCAGACCAGTCATCTTACATTCAACAGTCTGTTGCCATTGCTGCAGGACTTGCAATGCTGCCAGCAGCTGCAATTGCCCCTGTTCGATACGCAGTACCGACTGAAGCACTGACGAGCACTCGCAAGATCAGTCTGAGTGCCCAACTCACTAGCGCTCATTCGGGCCAGGGTTCTGTTCAACGTCCGCCGCCAAAAGCAAAAGCATACGCCAAAACATGATACGGAAGATGAGAAACAAACATCTACAAAGAACACTGCTACAGGTTTTGCCAACGTCAACATTAAAGGGGCACGACACCGCAAGAAGGCAACGGTTAGAAGTTCTAAAGTAAGAAAATTGTTTAAATAACTAACCTGGGTCACACACAATCGTGGGTACATGCTCGGCGCGGTGTGTGCCCCAAATTCGGCAGCCGTTGAAGGTCGTTTAAATACGCCCTCCGTCGAGGTCCCCTGGTTGCCAGATGAAGGGAGCGGTTTGCTCCAAACGAAGCGGAGGAATCCTGGTGTGTGGCGGTACCGTCTTCACACGATGACCGGTGTAGATCGATCCCGTGTCAGCAAAAGGATCAGCGCCTTCAGCGAGGAATCCATCGACGATAGCAGCTGGTCCGAAAGTCCAGGCAGCCAATAGCACCTGGGTCACAAACAATCGTGAATACATGCTCGGCGCGGCGTGTGCCCGCAGTTCTACAACAGAATATGGGAGACGGGGGTGTTTCCAAACATCTTGGATAAAAGCAATCGTTATAGCCATTTCAAAGCCAGGCAAAAATCGCACAAATCCTCAGAACCACAGGCTAACTGTTCTGACCAGCTGTCTCTGCGAGGTGCTAGAACACAGGATTAATTCAAGACTTTTTTCTTGTCTAGGAGGCGAAAAACTAACTGTCACGATCTCACTGTGGTTTCCGCGAAAACCGCTCCACCCTCGATCATCTTGTGTCTCTGGAGATGGAGGTTCGCTCGGCCTTTGTGAGGCATGAAAATCTGGAGGCCTTTTTTTTATCTCGCTAATGCATATGACACAACATGGAGGCATGGGATCCTCAGTAACGTGCTGTCCATGGGTTTTAGTGGTAACATGATGATATTCATTAAGATATAATATTTGCGGATGTGTGGATATTTAAACAGCGTGTAGTTGGTAAACCATTTCAAAGTTGCGACGAGTCACACGCTGTAGAGGAGAACTTTAGCCAGTGCAGTACCACCGCTAGCCTCGGTCTTCAACGTACCCACGCAGTAGTGGGGCACGACCGTTCGTCGGTTCGAAAAGTGCGATCCTAACAGATTGCACTTTTTGGCTGTGGCAGGAAGCTGTACTTTCTGACAAGTTTATGAAGGAAACGGGTATTCCCTAGGGATGCATTTGAAATGCTACATCGTTTTTGGTTCAGGTAAATTTACTTCCCGTGAAATTTCCCGCCTCATCGAGTACTCTTTATATGCCGATGACCCTAAAATTTTTATCAGGTCTTCATCTCTGCGAGTTGACGAGCGACAGCTTCAGCTTTGCATAAACAAATTGGGCAAGTAGTGTTTTCGAAACGGATTTGAGTTCTTTCTTAACTTTTGACGTCACTACGTCTTACCTGAAGGGGTATATGCACGGAAATATCGTACAAGGAAGCTCCAAATGACGCACTTCCTCCTCGAAATTTTGAATTCCTCTGAATGAGCCACGTATTAATTGTGATGAAGCGTCATCGCACTCACAGAGTTTCTTGTTAATGTAAGCATCCTGTCTCGAGCCGCCAGCGCTTGCGTTCCTTAGGGGAGATGAGCCTCGCCCTAACAACCGTTTCCGTGGACGAATTGAACAAGTTGGTGATGGGCTCCGTGTATGTTCATCCTGGCAATGCGCCTGAAGACATCGGCTCGTTGTTCTACCACGCGTTAACGCCGTACGTACAATGACTATCAGCAGCACTTTCCACGTTTCTACACGTCGATTCGGGCATACCGATACTGCTGTGCCATGACTAGAACGTGGATACGATCAGCAATCCGGGTTCGTCGATTTTATAAAGAGCACGTTCAACCTCAAGTGCGTATCCATGATTAAATTACGTCATGATTAGAAAGTCGCTTCGTTCAATGATTTTGAGACAGGCAAATAAATGAATCTCATGAAAAAATCATATGATCTGCTATAGAAAATCGTTTTTATGGCAGGCCATAAAAATTGGCCCAATTATCGATGGCCGCTTATATTGCTGTCTTTAGCTTTTTTCTATGGCCTACTACTGGTTAGCTACAGCAGTCTCTATTATTTATAATGGTTAGCTCAATATTTTGTATGCCTTACTTTATCTGTCTCTTTAGCCAGCATTCTATTCTGCAACTCCATCTCTCTATAGATGGTGAGGCGGTAGTTCCAAGATGGCGGAATAGAGGGGACAGATTTTCCAGGATCTCTGGTACGCCTGCTTGCTGACGCTGGTCAGTGCGCTAAAAATAACTTAATTGTCTACAAATGCGAAGCGGTCAGGGCAGGAGAATGTTACAGATTACGGAGATGTTGATGTGCGTGAAACGGACATTAAAAGTGAAAACTCCATATGGGGTAGGCGAGCGCGTTTTTGGCACCGGCCACGTTACTGTTTGTTGCAAACTTTTGTTGAGGGTGATGACGATATAGCGGTGTTTCTGCTCTGCTTGGCCGTTAGTGCTCTACAAAGTACGTGGTCCGCGTACGGTGACCATAAAGCTCTGTTACAGCAGAGCATTGATAGTCTTCGTGTCACAGACTCACAATTCGCTGCTCATCGTCGTGAATTTAGTGTATCGCAACACGTGATCAAAATGCGCTATGGCTATTGATAGAAATATTTAGGATTGTGTTACCGCAGGCTAGCTACCGTGGGTGCAGCATTGCAACCAAAAACTCGCGCTGCGCCCTTGAAGCAAAATTTTCAGCGCGCGCCAGGAGCGTTGCCGTGCTCACGGAACCGTGTGGTAACATGCTAAAACTGCCTATTAACGTCATCGGCATGTCTATGAGTTTTATTTATTGCTTTATTTAAAAGAAATATTTTCATATTCTGTAAATTTGTGTACCATGTTATTTGCAACGTTGCTGCTCGCCTTGCCAAAACTGCCCGTTCTAGTCTCGTCATGAACGGCTTGCGTAACGACTACCTAACAGAAACGCCCTTAAAATGCTTCGAGCATTTTTTTTAAATGCCTTTGGAATTACCTGAATACATGTAGGTGTATTCTGTCTTTTTCAAAGAAAAATGCATCTTATCTCGTAATCGTGGAAGGCTCGAAGGGACTAAGAAGAAGGAAGGTGGAGAAAGAAGAAGTGTTAGATAGTTGATAGTCAGCTCTGTGTATGCCCTGTCCTGTCTGTGTGTAAGTGTTTAATGTTCAAGCTGTTTCCTCATAGAAACTGAAACGGTTCTCTATTTGTGAAAAGAACACTTAAATAATCTTAACCTGACCTCCAGGATCACGAATATCGAGATTATTTTTCAATTTGATGGACGGAGGCGGCAGAAAATAAATTTTGAAGTACCGTCAAAGCCCTCCTTAGCAGAGCGTGACGTCATTTACAGTCTTACAAATCTCCGCTCTCGCGTATTTTCAGTGCCTATAAAAGCTATACACGCGCGCTCTTTTATATTCCAGAGAGGTAAGAAAAAAAGACGTCACGACTGGTGTCCGTGCGAGCGAATATACCTGGCAAGCATGCAAATGTCACTTGTAAGATCCATAAAACACGAACCCATTCTCGATGTCTATTGACCGACTTGTTGCGCGATCAGTTTTCCCTACTTAAAACAGAGGATAAACTTTTCGTAGATCGTACGCTAAAGCTTTACGCTACTAGCGGGAGTGTTTGCTATTACGTTATGCATAGGTTGAGCTGGCGACCACAAGACAAAGAAATCCAGCAGCGTATGCGATATACGAAAAATTCCTATTTCAACGCGTTCACTTTTTTTTTTGGTTGTTAAAACTGCTTCACGCGGGAACATTCCGACCAGAACCATGATGAATGTGTAATAGCAGCACCAAGGCCGAGAGTCTCTGCCACCATCCCCGCGCTACCGCCGCCATTGCCGTCCTCGCTTCTCTGGTTCTCCGGTCGTCCGCGAGAGGGCGAGCGGCGGGCTGGAGTTGCGAATAGCTGCCTATAGCTTTTGTATGGTTTCAATAGCCGTTTTTAGCTCTTTGTATGGTCTGTTATAAATATTTCTATGGCTTCCTCTACGGCCTCAGCCAGCATCCTGTAGCTGCCAATTGTGTTTCTACGGTCTCTTTATACATGTATAGCTCTTCTGAACGGTCTGCTATAGAGATTTCTTTGGATCCCATGTGTATCTTTAGCAAACGTATATATCTGCCTATAGCGTTTTCTGTGGTTTCTGTGGTAATCTATAGTACCTTATGGGATCTGCTGCAGATATTTTGATGGCTTACTCTATGAGATTTTTGCCAGCGTGCTATAGCTGCCAAAGGCTTTTCTCTATATCCTTCAGCCGTCTATCCTTGACTGGTCTGCTTTAAAAATTTCAATGGCTTAATCTATGGCACTTCTTTTGCCAGCGTTTTACAGCTGCGTATGCTTCTTCCTGTGGTCTCTCTTGCCGTCTTTAGCTCATTGTATAATCTGCAATAGTGATTTTTGCGGCTTATTCTATGAGTCTTCTTAGCCGGCCTACTATAGCTTCCTCAGAGTTTCCTTTGGTTTCTGTGGCTATCAATACCTACAGGTATGGTCTTTTATAAATATTTTTGGTGTCTCACTTAGGGCCATTTCTAGCTAGCGTGATATAGCTGCTCTATGGTTTTCGTATGGTTCCTTCAGCCATTTATTTCTTCTCGTATAGTGTGCTATAAATATTTATATGGATTTTCTTATGGATCTCTTCAGGCAGCGTGCTACAGCTGCCTATGGCTTCTCCCAGGTTTCTCTTTTCTTCTACAGCACCTTGCATGGTCTGCTACAAAAAGTTTTGTATGGCTTAATATATGGGAATTCTTAGCCAGCGTGGTATATCTGCCTATTGCTTTTTTATGGTTTCTTTTAGCTATACATAGCACCTTGTATGGTCTGCTATAGGTATTTCCCTGGCTTATTTTGAGTCTTTTCTAACCTCCGTGCTATGGCTGGCTGTAGCTTTTCTCTTGGATTTTTAGTTATCTATAGTGCCTCGCATGAGCTGCTAGTAGAAATCTGTATACCTTACTCTATGTGTTCTCTTTAGCCAGCATGCTATAGACGTTTTGCAGCAGCTGTGTATTGGCGCCGCCATAACCGACCTTCAATTTTTGTTTCCCCTACTTTTCATCACTGTGCTCCCACCATTATCACAATATTACAGACTATAGTCATTCTAAGTCCGACTGTTGCCTCCCCAGCATTGGCCTTTGTGGAGGCTCGTCAAAGCCCGCTTCGGGGGCTTGGTATATCGGTATGACCAGAGGTCTGCAATTGCTGCTGTGTTCTGGCGCGTCCGCAAGGCGTCCATATACCTATAACTTTTTCTTCAGTTTCCCTAGCCAGCTCTTCGTATGGTCTAGTAAACAGTTTTTAGAGCGCAGCTCTTAGGCGCCCGTTTCCGGCTTGAGCGGCGTCGGCGGCGCCGTCGGCGTAACCGCGCGGTGCATGTTGGGACATGCACCACGCGAGACCCCCCCCCCCCCGAGGTCAACGTGACCTCCCCTCGAGCGTCATGTGACCCCCCAGGTCACGTGGCGCCCCTCCCCGAGGTCACGTGACAACCAGGTCACGTCACCCCCCCCCCCGAGGTCACGCGACCCCCCGGACGATGTTGAAGGATGAGGGAGAGGAGAGGGAGGAGGAGGAGGAGGGGTATACCTCTCCCTGAGTACCCTTCCCTCCTCCTCCTCCTCAAGAGCTGCGCTCCACCCGGCGTTACAGCGAGTTGTAAACGGCTTTCATTTTTTTATTGTTTACCCAATGGTTCTTTTTAGCTGGGTGTCTTTTTGTCTAGGCAAACAGACTATGACGGCAACGTTATTCTTTACTAGAGACCGGCGTTCTAGCAGCGACCATGACTCAGTTGCCACGGTAGGAAAAGCACGGGGCACGAGTTCAGCTTGCGCACCACATAGTTCACTTGACGGCACGCACATATACTGTGTCGCCCCGTCGGCCAGGCATGAAACAAATAGAGCCAAGTGGCAAACGTATCACACATATTACAATCAATTCCCCTCAGGTGAGACAGTTCCGTAGCGGATGACCGGTGTCGTTCTCGTGCTTATCTTCTGAGCGGCTGCTCCGGCTGCGCCACTGGAAATGTTCCACCTGAGGAACGGGTCTTTCTGGGGGTCGGCCTGGCAGTGTAGGTGCTGGTAGGTGTTCCAAGGGCAGGTGCAACAGCTGGTGGCAGCCTGGCGGTGTAGTTTGCGTCAGACCCAAGGTTGTACCACACAAGCCCTCTCGGAGGTGATCACGATCACGGTGGTGCATTCTCTATTAGCAGGCTGGACCTTGCAGAAGACAGGTCCTGTCACTGCCAGCAGCAATCGCTGTCTTCCATCGTAGTCCTGATGCGAATTTCGGATGTTGACGGCGTCGCCTACTCGAACCACTTCACCTTTGGCTGAACTTTCCTAGATCTATCTGGAGCGTCAGGATGCAGTCTGTTCAGAGGAGACCGCAGCTGGTCCATCATCAACTCTGCCGGAGTCTTCGGTATCAGAGTCAATAGTGCTACACTGCTTAACAGAAAAGCATAATCTTGCAGTGGGTGCCCTAATGAAAATCCATCAGCCCGGGTCTGGTGTGTTTCTGACGTTTACACCAGAGCGGAAATTCAGACACGGTTCTTAACGTGTTCTGGAGTGTCTTGGCGAGTTCTAGTGTCTTGGCGTGTTCTGGAATGCTGTATTGGCGTGTTCTGGTGTCTTGGCGTGTTCTGATGTCTTGACGTGACCCTGTCAAGGTGTGTTCTGATGTAACCCGGCCGATCTGGTGTCTTCTGGGGTGACCTGGTCATGCATGCACGGTATAATTTAGATGCAGAAAGGACTGCTTATGACAACAGCTAGCAAATTTTGCAAAAAGAACACCAATTTTTAAAAGGTTTAGGTGTTCATTCTGCCATGAAACAAAATTACAAAGACAAAAAGGATGAAACTTGTATTTTATTTTTTCCCGACAAGCACCAATCGCGCACATTCCCATTGCACACAGGGCTGTCCATGGCTCTTTTCTTCCATGCCGTTTTCGCCAGCACATCTGGATGGCTAAGATAATGGCTTGGGCAAGTTGGTATTGCATGATGAAACCTACAGTGCATAAATAATACATACAGTTATTCACAAAAAAATCCTTAAAATAATAAAATCACAAGTACAACAGTAAAACAAGGAAGTTCTGTACGTGTCAAGCCTGATAATCAGTCAATTTATCACTTGGCCCACCCTCCCGTGTTCAATCTGCTTCCCCCTACCTGTAGGGCAACATAATACAGTCAAACCCGACTATATCGAACTCTCAAAAACACGTCTACCACTTCGATATAGCAGGCAATTCTCTATAAAAGTTTTAATGAATTTGACAACGAACAAGCACGCTACATTTAGAAAAGTAGTTTACTCTCGAAGGGGCATCTGTGCGTCATGAGGGATGCTCACTGCAGCTATTTAGTGGCCGCTTCTTCGTTTACCGGCTCACCCTCTCCTCCCCGCAAAGGAGATTTTTCCTTCTTCTTCTGGGCGGTCGACGTGGCCGCCCAAAAAGAAAAGAAACCAGCTTTTCTGCAAGCTGGCTTTCTCTCAAGAACGATTGTCTCGCTGAGGGAAAGCCAGATTGCAGAGCTAAACAGCGCTCTTGCCAGATGGATCTATAGGGAGACGCTGCAATTTTCGTTCGATGTAATTGCATTTTTCGCTATGCATTTTTATTGCAGCTACCAGTCCATTTACACATAGTTTGAATTAACCGGGCTCGATATTATCGGGTTTGACTGTAGATCGAACATCATGGCCTGCTACCCAATGAGCAAAGAAAGCGCTGCACCCCACGCGGCATTTTCTTCTGGTCTGCCCGCATTCACCTTGTCTGACCTCATAGTGCCTCTGACTGTACATGTGAGCTGCACAAGGCAAAATCAACAATAGATTCATAAAAATATCTCAAATCGTATTAAATTATAACTCGCACTATACTTAAAGCTGTTAGAACTTCAGATTGGGCGAGTTGGTGGTTCATGTTTGTCGACGTTTAGCACACCTAAAAAACTGTCACTCAAGCATTCACACACCCAAGGAACACAACTCTCACACAGCGCTCACTAACAACTTTGTATTGCGTGTTTAACTTCGGCTTCTACTTCTACTTCAATTTGAGACGATTTGCAAATAGAAAAGACGAAATATAAGAGTAAAAAAATTCCCTTCTAATGCTTAGGCTAATTTGCGGCTAAATAATTAATCTCTTTTTGTGATAATGTTATCGACGGCGTACTAACACATTTGTCCTCTAGTCGTATGATGTTCTCGGCTTCGATGATTTCCTTGTTAATTGGTTTACACTTTTGCCCAACACGGTGCTGTTGTTGAAATGTGCGACACACCCACAATCCCGACAGTGTATCCCTAAGTGGCCAGAGTTGGCGTTTACGATGTTGTTGTGTTCTCGAAGGCGGTCATTTAGACATCGCCCAGTTTGTCCAACGTATTGTCTTCCGCAGGAAAGGTGGAATGAATAGACAACCCCTCAACGCAAGGCACAAAGTTGGTTCTATGCTTCTTGGAGCAGCAGATTGCAGGATTTGAGGGTGTGGTGACGTTTCTGCACAGGCTGGACAGTTTAATGGGTGCTGAAAACACGATATCAACATTGAATCTGTTCGCTGATTTCTTAAAGGGATACTGAACCACAGCATATTTAGTGTCATAATAAGTGGCAGCACGATCTTGTCGATGAACCAGCGAGTCGTCCGTGTGCACGCGTAGCACAGCAACACAAATCGGACGTAAAACACCTCCGTTCACGGTTAAGACTGACAGTAGAAAGCGTAACGGCCTTGGGGCCTAAACGGAGAATAAAGACGAAGTTGTTTCATCCACACGTGGTGTCTGTGTAAAAGGTAAGCGATCAACTGGTCTAACAGTACGGTAGCTTTCACTTGTAGCACATGAGAAGCACTGTCTTTATTCTCCTCTAGCCCGAAGCCCATGCAAATCACTGTCCTCAAGCGCGAATGGAGCTGCGCTGTTGACGTCATTTTCACTGGCGTGCGCTCGCGCCACACCGGTGGATGCTGGCTCGTGATAAACGTTGGCCACATATGATCACATACACGTTCAGCTTGGGTCCAGACGCTAGCTGACTGCAACGAGCGTGGAGCGGGTGGCCGCTGATACGTGTTTGCAGTTGCTACGAGCTCTCGCTGCTTGGCAGGGACGCCGAAGCCGAGCTCGCGCTTGTAGCATCGCCTGCGTCTGGACCATTCTAAGCTGAAACTCGAAGTGCACAAATATCTGTTGGTTCAGCATCGCTTTAAGGCTCGTGGGAGAAATTGTGGATGTAAGGGACGATGACTGGTCTTCTTGTCCTGTCGCTGTGTGTTTGCCTGACGCAGCTCCCTTGCTTCATTTCTATAAGGATAGTTTCGACCACTGACACCAATAAGAAAACAGGGTACCCTGCGGACTTCAGTCTTGCAATTTGCCCGTCGAAACTCTTTTGTATGGAATGTGAGCACGATTTTGTGATTGAGCCCTTAAGGCATGACCGCACTATGCCTCTTTTGACGAGTTTTGAGTGCGCGGAGTTGAAAGGGAGGAGTGGTTTTTTACCCCTGGGTTCATAGAACCACCAGACGTGGTGGGGTAGCTCCACCACCGTCGGGAGATCCAAGAATCTTAAGCGATCCTTCAACCGGCAACTCGTGGGTGATTTCTAGGGGACTCACGCAATCTTTACAATGCCGAGAGGACGTTGTCCACCAAGCGTGAACAATTGTTTGCATCGGTGGCTAAAAAATTAAAAAATCGTCCACGTGTTTAAGCACTCGCACTACTTTTGGCATCTAACCTCTGTTGTAGAATCCTATCGAGGTGTGCAAGATATAGGACGCTAAGTACAGGTGCAATGCACAGAGCCTATGCACACTCCTCTCCTTTGTAAGTAAGTGTGCCCACCCCAGGCAGCAAAGGTGGATTTGAGATAGAGAGTAAGCAATTCCAAACACTTGTTTTGGGGCATGCCTGAGGCATTCTGAAATGCAATAGCAACAAAGTGTGGATGCTGTAATTTGGAGCATGCCTAAGTATGCCCCGAAACACAGCAATACAGGAAATGAGGTTGTTCTATTCATTCCCTCTTTTCCTGCGGAAGACAATACGTTGGACAAACCAAGCGATGTCTAAATGACCACTTTCGAGAACACAACATCGTAAAGGCCAACTCTGCCACTTAGAGATACACGTGTCTGGATTGTGGGTGTGTCGCACTATTTCTAACAACAGCAACGTGTTCGGCAAAAGTGGTAAACCAATTAACAAGGAAATCAATCGAAGCCGAGAACATCATACGACTAGAGGACAAATGAGTTAGTACGCCGTCGATAACATTATCACAAAAAGAGATTAGTTTTATAGCCGCAAATTAGCCTAAGCATTAGATGGGAATTTTTGGACTCTTATATTTCGTCTCTTTCTATTTGCAAATCGTCTCAAATTGAAGTAGAAGTAGAAGCCTAAGTTAAACATGCAATAAAAAGTTGTTAGTGAGCACTGTGTGAGAGTTGTGTTCTTTGGGTGTGTGAATGCTTGAGTGACAGATTTTTGAGGTGCTAAACGTCGACAATCGCACTATACACACATTATGTGCAGAGCTAAGCACAGCGCAGCCTCAACAGATTCTTGCCCTTCCAGGTTAATTAGAAAATACCCACCTGTCAGAGCTCTCAATTGTTTCGTATGATAGGGGTTTTTTCCCACCGCGCCTCTAGAGGAGACGCTCTATTGACTCGGGTGCTGCATTAGCGTTCGACGTGAACTGCGGCCCATTCGTGTGCTCTACGCCTAAAAAAATGGTGACAATTGTGTTGCTTGATGGGGTTTTGCAAATGGTCTATTGTGTCATACGTATAGAAAATGTCCTGCTATAGAACAATGTATCAACACATTTAATTAAACTAGATGCTCAGAGGTGTGTTCGTCTTTGTAATTAACAAGTTACAGCAATAATTATTTCTTACGAGTGTAATATTTATTTTTGGTAGCTGGGCTGGTTTTGTGCTCATTAATGTCAGTGTGCTATGATGTTATTATCATATGTGTAGTTTTAAGTATCCTCTCTGCAATGCCTACGATGGGCCCTTGAAGGGAATAAATTAATAAATAACATTTTCACATCACTGGAGTTTGTTTTCGGATGCACCACATGTTCAGGAGAGGTGGAACGAATGCAGCCCCATGCAACAAGTCTGCCAGTCTGGTATGTCCCATTAATTAATACTGAGGGGTCGGAGATGGTGATTGTCCTCAAAAGGTCCAGCGTGTGCAGTGAACACACTTCTTGGTGTCTAGACTCTGAAGGCGTAAAGGCAAGCGGAAATATGTTTATTTGGTTAGTGTATCAAATGTGTTTATTTCCACTTGATTACATAATTATGGATTCTTAGCAAATGGTTCCATAATGAGTTCTTTCTGCGACAGTCTCGTGTCAGGCGTTCAGTTGTTGTACCTGTACTCCTTGTTGTCGGATGACGCTCCTGGCACGTCTGTGTTCAGTTTGGTCGAGTGGCAACTTTGACTGACTGATGCCGTCTTGTAATCATACGTCATGTGCCGCCACTGACATCTGATGCACTGGAGCTGCAGGGCTGGCCTCTAATCCGCACATTTTCCTGGTAGTTTTCTGCGTCAATGCAGCAAGCTCGGGCATGTATTGCTTACATGGCTTTGCCTTTTCCTGTACCATTGACTTGATGGCTGGCAACAATGTTTGTTTGCTATCCAAGCCATTTCACTTCCATTCCGTAATGGTGATTTCTTCTGCATCCCGCGACCACTGCAACTTGTGTAAGTCTCGTGTGGCAAAGTGAAGTCGGGTGATGCTTGGTGTCCACTTTTGAGAACAACCAACCATTCTATTTCTTCAAGTCACTCAGCGGCATTCTCCTTCAAAGTTGGAAATTGTTTGCTTCGTGGCGTGGACACAGATAATTAGTGTCAGCAAATTATTAGGTATTGTCCTTGGACGACAACCGACACCAAATCAACTGTCCTTGCATTGCCGCTCACCTGCTTTGTCGTGCTTACCTCCCATCGAGGTGAAGGGGATCAGGAGCTTCGGGGTAATGTCGGCACCAGGGACAAAGGCCGCCGAAGATAATCCTCAATGCTTCGCGGACGCTCGTCGAGACGTGGTCGAGGGTCGTTCAGCTTGAACCCTTGCAGGCCAATTCATTGGTATGGGTACCTCCAGTAGACATGGTCGGCCTCATGCAATGGTAGCAGAGTGGTTTTCGGTCGACCATTCGCAGCACCTCCGTTTTCCTCGGTGTATTTTGTTCAGCGCGGACCTACACTGGTTCTTCCTGATGTCGGGAATGCTTCGGCGTTGGGGTGTCTCGTTGAATTGGTATTGAATAGTAACGGGTAGCCGGTGGCGGTCGTCGTGACTTTGTGGCATAAGTCGCCCTCGGTTCGTCAGATGCCGCTTCGCTCGAATAAGTCTCCAGTTGAAATGCCTGTCGAACTTGTTCCGAAACAATCTCGGCAATCAAAATAAAAGCCGGGCAACTGATGGCAGGAAGTAGCTTCCTGATCTCCTCCGGACAACGTTGTGGATGATGTCGCAGATGCCTGGGAGGCTGGCGTCGAAGTTGCAGCTGGACGACTCGAGTGTCGAGACGCTGGGGAGTTGTTGATAGTGACAGGCTCGGGCCTGCAGTGTACATTCAATGTTGGAAGCCTCGGTGATATGAACCCTTCGACTGTTGTCGTGGGGTTGCGGACAAGGCTGCCGAAGGTGTTGTGCCTCACATGAGGGACATGGGATTCTTAGCTTCTTGTCTTCTGTAGCATCAGGGTTGGCGTGGGTGCTCGATCAGGCGCAAAACATCCTCCACGAAGGCGGTGACGCTCTCGTTGAGGCCGTGTCCTGGACAGAATCAGGAATTCGGCTCTCTCTCGTCAATGTTGGCTGATGAACGTGCACTTCAGCTCGATCTTGCAAACTTCCCACGACGTTAAGGAGGATTCGTGGTTCTCAAACCAGTGCCTGGCAGTTTCTTCCACGAGAAGTATAGGTTCTGCAGGAGCTGGTTGTCTGTCCACCCACTGTGGCGGGCGACACGGTCATATTGTTCAATCCAGCCCTCGACGTCTTCATACACCTTGCGTGAAAGGGCGTCGGAGTGTGAGGTGCGACGGGCATGCAAACAATGGTGGGAGCGGACGCGGTTTGCTGCTACAGGTTTGTCATTGTTGGCTTAGTCAGCTTCGGTTTTTCTGGCAGAAGACCGAATTCCGGTGGTTCTTGCTGGTAGCAGCGACTGGCTCGGATTTCAGGTTCTTCGTGGTGTATTTCCGAGGTTCGTCCTTGTGGTACTCGCTCGTCTTGCGGTTTATCTGCTGGGCTCAGATAGGACTTGGTTCACGGCTCGCACGGGATTCAAGACGCGGATAGTCCGCCACCCGTGTCCCGTTATCGGGCAACTCGGCTGAGGAGCCGCCAGGGTGCACACAGAGTGAAGGGCTATGGGTAAAGTACCCAGCACCTCCACCAGAACATACGATGACAGCTGAGCATGGCCTGGAACTTTCCAGAATAGTAAATATTGATAGAAGATAGGACTGGAACAAGCATCCGTGACAATATAACAAAACTGACAGAAGAGAGTCTATCCTGACCACTAAAGAAGCTGCATTGCTTTAGTGGCATTCTGTCCGAATAAATCCTCTCCTTCGGGGTTTGGCGACTGCCGTGGACGAACTGAACTGAAATGGATGTGGGACCACTTTTCTGGTAATGAGCCGCTGCAGACTGTCGTCGCAAAGCGGCGTGAACGGGTGAGCTGGGTAGGTAACACGCGCGATGAAATGTCCATACAGCTAGCAATTCGCGTAACGAGTGTTGATGAAACGTTTGTTTCGACGAAACGTGCGACAGACCAGCGGAATCAATACCAACTGCAACACCTGTGCTCCGTGAAAGTGCACGTCTACGCCAGAACAATTTAGGAAGCAGCACAGCATCACTTAAAGCACGGCACAGGAACTACCAGCTTGAAGGCAGCTCTTCGGTGCGCCGCACACCTGTGCTCCGTGAAAGTGCACGCCTCACGCCGGAACAATTTGGGAAGCAGCACAGCATCATTTAGCACGGCACAGGAACTACCAGCTTCAAGGCAGCTCTCCGGTGCGCCGCACAACCAAAGTGAGCCTTCGGTCATTTGAACGAAGCGGCACCACGATTGCACACTGCCAAGCACGACTCACGCAATTTCCGTCGCTAAACTGTGTATCCAGATACATTGCACACGCTTCACTGCAGACCTCGAAGATTCCAATGGTCAACGAGAGCACAGAAACGTCGCCTTAAAATTTATCCTAGCGATATCCGAATCAATCCGAGGTCCGAGCAACGCAGGGCCGATTGTCTCTTTCGTGGCCATATCCCCGTCGGTCACCAGCGAAATGCACACCGTTCCTCCGTATTTTCACGTTATACCTACGTCAGACACCACGCTGAACTCTGAAGTCGCTTTCGACCGGCCTCATATGACGGCTTCCGCGTCTGAAATCAACTCGCCGAGACGAACGACAACGAACAAAGCATCCGACAAGCTCCGGCCCAGCTGGGGCCAGCCGCTGCCTGGGCGCTGCCATCTTTCCTGTGACGTCACGTATTTGGTTTGGTCACGTGACGAGTGGTCAAATTTGCGTACAATGGCAGCGGCCTTATGGGGGTCACTTTCGAGTGCAGACCAAACCCCGGTTTTTATCGCTCTAAGCCCCTCTACCTCGTTGAGCGACACAAACGTTTTCCATTCGTTGTTATTCTATTTTTAACCCTTAAGGCACAGTGTGTTTTTCAGAATACACTCAATAAACTAATAGTTTTTTGAATCCCAAAGCAATACTCGAGGCGAAATATTTAACGTATCAGATACATTTTTTTTGGGGTTTCGGCTTTGTGTTTTAGACTTCTCGCCGCCAGGGCTCTTCCAGATACTCCGTCGGCTCCGATGTGCAAGGCGGCGCCCAGGACGCGTATTGTCCGCGTCGTGCTACGCACTTCGACCTGCTGTTACAAAGGTAAGCTGTACTTTGCTCTGAAATATGTTAATTTTGCATTTTTAGAAGTTCTGGATTCCATAGCGCAGACGTATTTTATCCTGAAACGTATGAAAGTCGGGAAAAAAGTACATAGTAGATATCTGTATCGTGTAAAGGCTGTTTCACATGCTGCGATTCTCGCCCGAAATCGGTGCGATTTCCAGTAAATGTGCGAATAAAATCGCAGTCGCACTGCCGCTGCAGCTCTGCGGCTGGTTTCCACCAAGTTGGTATTTTGCCGCAGAGTCGGCGCCATCACTTTCTCGTCATCCAGCCGTTCATTAGCCAGCTTTCATCCGCGAAAATAAATGTAGACACATTAAAGCTTCTGGTTTAAAGGGGCCATGCAATCATATTTAAGCGTCTACCTTTTTTGCGGTTTTCCACGTCTCTTGGGGTTCGGGCAAGCCAGCGGGCACGGAGAGAGTAACTAAATATCAGTGCGTCATATTTTAACCGGACGACGCGGAAACCTCCTCCACCTACGAGGGCGACCCGCGTTGCCGAAAGCGCGCGATATGTGACGTCTTAGGTCCTGGCCTTACTACTGGTCTGAGCCGCTAAGAGCTTTTTTTTTAGTCGAGATACAAAATATAAGTGTCGGGAACCGTTTCAATTATGTATGAAAGTAGTTTTTGTTCAGTATTTTAGATCAGAAAAGAAACAAATGCAGTTTATAAAGTACGGAAACAAGGAATGACCCGTCGACATACCCGCCACCAAGCGGTGGAAAAGGCGGCGCATACTAGAAAGGAGTAGTGGGATCAGGCGCCGACACGGAAAGGTCCCGGATGTACGCGGCGGCGCTGCGGTCGTATACCGGCTCAAAGATCCGACCGGCTCCGTGCGTTCCGGAGGCCTTCGGCGCGGGCCCTGCTGGCGATTTGGCCATTTGGCGGTATGGCAGCGCGAAGTGGCTCCCGTTTTGAACTGATCTTTACCCCGTGTTTGCTGTTGTTTGTGGCCAATGAAGTGTTATGCCGAAATAGTCTTTAATCGCGCAGCAAATGCAATGCGAGCCGCCCTGGCCGCCTGCTGCATACATCCTATCCAACACGTGCTTTAGTGGCGCCCTCTCGAGCCGTCGACACGGAGTGCGGCAGCCGTGAGCGCTCGAATGGCTCACTACCCCTCCTCTAGTTCACGGCCACTCAAGCCAGGACCTACGACGTCATGAAGCAGGTTATTTTTTGCTTGTTTTTGTAATTCTAATTTGCCTATAACTTTTAAAATAAAGCGAAATTTGAGAAAAGAAAAGTTTCATTAAGTTACTACGTTCAGTGCGCTCAGGTTCGGTGCAAATTAAAAACCAGTGAAGAAGTTGTTGCAGGGCCCTTTTAAAATGCTTGAGTTACGAAGTGTCAAGCGTTACGTCCGACGTAACCCAAGTTGCGTCCAATCCCTGCCTTCCCTAGGTTCACGGGGGAGAGAGAGGAAGGCGGATGGGAGGGTTAGGTATACGCGTTTCAGTGCTCCGTCCGGACGTAACGCTAGCCACAGCGGCTCAATTATTAGAAATTTCTAGTTACATATTGCATTCCTAAAACATTTGTGCCTATTAAGACGTTTTTGTTGTATTTTAGACAAAGTCAAACGCGTCGCGTCCGTGTCCGAAGCGCCGGCCGCTCCGACTGAAATCGCGCGGTTGTTGGAGCATATGAAACCAAACATTGCGATCGCACTCGCTGCGTCGGCTGTCGCACCGATTTTTGTTCGCACAGTCGCTGCATGTGAAACAGGCTTAAGAGAGGAGTCGCATAGTAGCTCTGTGATTTCTGTGGTGTTCCCTTCCGTGCTTAGATTTGGCAGTGTTTCGGTAGTTTTAAGCCGATAAATGTTTTGCCAGGTAAATAGGTTGGGCGGTAGTTTAGGGGCGGGCGTTCACTCTGAATTTTACATACCTATGCACGAGGAATCAGCTGTAATTGTCGGGAGAAAGCTTCCTGTTTGGCGTGGTTTAGTACATCCCTATGTTGACCTGTTTACTGATAAAATTTGACGTGGTGCTCTTTTCTTTTAGGTTTCATATTCTACTGCTGCCCGATGGAAATTCCATCGGGATCTTTCTACCAGACACGGAGTCACGATCGTCCCTGTGTGGTTTTGATTCCGGAAAGTGGAACAGTGTCCGATGCGGGATCTAGTGATAGTGAAGTGAGTGACGGTGACGAGGAGAACTTGCCAACGAAGGGCCTAACAACAGAACTTCCAAGCGATAACGAAACTGAAGGCGGAACGCCCGCCTGTCCAGTTCTGTCAACGTCAAGAAAGAAACAAAAGTCACCGCCGCAAGTTTTTGACTGGCGAAAGGGAGACCGGTGTTTTGTGGAGCCTGCGGAACCCATGTTTACGGCCTCTGTTGATGTCAAAAGCCCAATGAAATATTTTCAAGTTTTCATTCAGCTGCTGACGATTGTTGACGAGACAAACCTCTATTCTCGTGCATCAGGCTGGAGCGTATGGGTAAACGTTTGTTACACTGTGTCAGCATGCTTACGCAAAGTACATATTATTCGAACTGAATCGTTGCATCGCCCCTTCAATTAAACACCTTATAAAATCAAATGTGGTGTTTGAGCTCTATACATTTTATTTATTTTACAAGAAAACATGTTTTCATTCAACACGTCCAGACATATATCCGTAATGTGTGCTCACCAGAGGCACCCTGGTGTGCATGTCAGGCCAGTTTAGTGTGCCGTGGTGTGCACATTAGACTGGTCTGGTGTGGCGTAGTGTGCACATCAAGCCATTCTAGTGTGCTGTGGTGTGCACATCAGACCAGCCTAGTGTGTGTTGGTGTGCACATCAGACCACACTAGGATGGTGTGATGGGCACACCAAACCAGCCTAATGTGTTCTGGTGGGCACACCAGGACACGTTAGGCTGGTTTGATGTGCGCACCAGAACACACCAGGCCGGTCTGATGTTTACACCAGCAAACACTAGGACACACCAAACCGGTCTGATGTTTACACCAGCAAACACTAGGACACACCAAACCGGTCTGGTGGATTTTTCAATAGGGTGTCGCCTTCCGTTAGCATCTTTGAGGCAGACTTGACCTCAATCACCATTCTTTCTGCCCTACCATTGCTTGCAGGATAACAGGGGGCCATGTAGGTGAAACTAACAGCATTAATTCTTAAGAACTTTTTAATTTCTGCGCTTTTGAAGGCGGTTCCGTTGTCCGAAACTGTTCGTTGGTCAAGCCATGTGTCGTGAACAGCTTCTCGAGGGTCTCAATCACTGCGACTGATTGCGTTGACGGCATGACCTCGACTTCGGCCCAATTAGAAAATGCATTCACAGCAATAAGAAAATTTTCACATCGAACAGGTGCCGTAAAATCTACGGGCAGGCGGCTCCGGGTCTGTTCTGGCTCTATCCAAAAGTGCACTGGTCCTTTCGAATTGCTCTTCCTGGTTTTCTGGCACTGTTGGCAATGGCGTAAAAATTATTCAACTGCTTGATCGATTTAAGGTCACCAAATGTACGCCCTAGCCGACACTTCTTTAACGCGGTCATTTCTGGGTGGTTGGCATGTAGCTACTGTAGAGCCTTGCTTGTGGCTGCATTCGGGAATACCCACTCTATTGCCCCAAAGATTACAATCTCGATGCAAGAAAAGTTCTGTGCATCTCACCTCAAACCGTGCTAAAGATCCTCCCATGGTTTCTCGCAGCCAACCGGAAGCATCTATTGCTTTACTCTTGCCAGCGTGGGTCTACTTTTGTCAGCTTTGCGATGTCTGCTGCTTGCAGTAGAGGATACTCGACGGCCTCGAGGAGAATTACGCCACCCGTTGGCAGTAGCTCGTCGACGTCACTTGGTGCTAGAAGGCGGCTTAGCTCTTCTGCGTTGGTGTTGTCGATTCCTGGTCGAAACACAATCTTATCGCGAAACGCGCCCAGCAGCAAGCTCTACCGCAGCATCCTCGGTGACAGGATCTGTGGCATTGGCTTCTCTGCGTCAAAAATCCCAAGAAGCGGTTTATGATCAGTCCCGATCGTGAATTCTCTTCGTGAGAAATACTAGTGAAAGTTCTTAAGACCATAAACTACGGCGAGCCCTTCTTTTTATTTGCGCGTAATTACGCTCACTTCGCCCTAAGGTCCGTGACGCATAAGCTATCGGCCCTTCCGTACCGTCATCGTTCTTGTTAACCATGTTAAATAAACTTGAGACTGGGGCAGAAATGAACATATAAGTCGAAGGAACAGAAACGGACAGGACAACCTCCAAAGTCTCAGGTTTATTCAACATGGTTAACACTCACCAGCTCGCCTGCACCCTTATTATATTATCTCTCATCATTCTTGTGAGAAAGAACTGCACCAAAACCAACCAGTGAAGCGTCACAACAGGACTAGTGGACACGCTGGCTCGTACCGCGCTAGCAATGCGTCTGAACTGAGATATTTTAGGTTTCGGAACGACTTCTCATGCTCCTGCATCCACGCCCATTTTCTTCCTTGGTCAAGAAGGTGATGCAATAGCTCGGCGAATTCAACTTTCCTTTCAAGAAATATGTTGTAAAAGTTGGCTAGATCTCAAAAGCTTGTAGTTCTTTCTGTTATTTGTGCTTGGCGCGTTCTTGATAGCCGTCACTGTCTCTGTGCTTGGGTGAATGCCACTAGAATCAATTCTGTGACCTATGTACGGGATCCTTGTTTTACCGACACTCGCACTTGTCTTTGTTCAGCCGCGAACGCGGAGTCTTGGAAACGCTACATTACTGCTCTTAATCTTTCATAGTACTCCGCCAGGGTCGAGTCCTAGATAAGGATATCGTCAAGATATACGACAACTCCCGGTATACCTAACAATAAGCATCCTACAACAGGCTAGGGTAGTCTTGGCGTGACATATGTACTCGAAAGAAAGTCGGCGAACCTTGTACAGTCCTCTCAGTGTATTCACTGGGCTAGGTCTCACATTCGTGAATATCTTACTCAGATCCTAGAGTCGCAAACAACTCGGTAACAGTCGGTAGTTTGTAAACATTGGTCTTTACCGCCTTGTTAACTTTGGTATTGTAATCACCGCACAGGCTTAAGGCTTGTTCACACACTTGCGTACCTCGTTAAGAACCGTCTGCCTTGGAACCTCTTAATATATCTTACAACAAGAGGACACATTGGCGCCATCTATTGGGTAGCAGTATAAACTTGGCGGTCTGGCATATTTTCTATCTCCTTCGAGCATTATCCTTTCTTTCTTGGCTCGAAAAACTTGTGTGGAGGTAATAAACGAGCCTTTCTCATAGGTATTATGCACATTTGACCTCGGAAATTTCGCAAAACCTTCGCTCTTGTGAAATGCAGTTCCAGGGTAACCGCATAGATGGCGCCAGAGTGCCAGTCTGTTTTCTCGTCGTAAGATATTTAGAGAGGTTTCAACAGGTCTCGTCTCTCTCGGTCGTACTCGGTTGCAAGTGTGTTCAGTGATGTAAGTGTATCTAGCATGGAAGCGTTAAAAAATCGGGGGAACGTAGGGTGTGTTGAAGCAAAGAGGGCCATAGGAAAACCCATACAGCCTCCTTTAACCGACGATATAAGTGGCTAAAGACACGGAAAGAATAGCTAGAGGCAGCTATAGCATACTGGCTATGGAGAGCCAGCCGTTACAAAAGCTAAAGAGGGCTATGGCCGGACAGTTTTAGGGCCATAGACAAAGCTAAAGAGGCCTATAAAGACGACCATAAAAATGCGAAAGACAACCATGCAAAATCCTTTAGCTAATTGGGCCAAAAAGCTAAAGCCGACCATTTAAATAATTTCCTATAGCCGACCTTAGGGCATTTTTTGTATGGGTACAGCAAAAATTCTAATGAATGCTGTACAAGGGTAACAGAATATCCGTAGACTTTCTGTTATCATAAGATTCATAAGATACTCCTAAAAACAGCCGAGGATGACCACAGCCTAATGCTACGAGGGTAGCAGAAAGTCCGCAGGCCAGTTTTTTCTAGGAGGTTTCTAAGAGCCCAGAACAACCATTGAAATATTCCATAGGGAGTGCATAAGCTGCTGTTTGGACACAATCAGGATGCCAAACCTCCTTATGGTTGTTCTATTGACATCTTAGCCACTGACAGGTAAGATCGAATTTAAAATATTAGGTAATTAAGCCTAGAAATTTTTTTAAATTCCCATAAAATCTGCATTTTCAAGAACGAAAATATATAAAAACGGTAGTGCCACTCTTGATAAACAAAGGGAGTGCTCTACATCCGCGCGCACTGATCGTAGCCAAGTCTGAGGGGGGGAGGGAGGCTCTACCCACTTGGTACGTAACTTCCGGCGTGGATGTAGCCGCTCTCCTTCCTACTTGGCTACGTCCCCACAGGAATAAACTTCCCGTTTTGTCTCCTCTGTTGCTGGCAAGTGCACGACGGCCATTAAACCTTGCGTTCCTGCTGTTTCTGGCCCTGTTCGGACTGCTGTTACTGCCAGGTTTTGCGCAAGCTATTTCGACCATGATTTTTCCTTTCAATCGTTCTCATAATTATCCGGCATTTAACGCGATTAAACCCTTTCGTAATAAATCCAAGTGATCGCTTGGCACGCGCGCTGCGTGCATCGCCAATGAAACAACAGGTGCTCATGGCGTGCACGCTATATAAGCAGCCGTGCATAACCCAATAGACTTATCGATTCTACACGTAGCTTGGTTTAACGTCAGTCATTAGAGTGGCAACGAGGAAAATGATCCAGCGGTCTGCTGGCGGCCATGGTAGTCTGACGTTTGATACTCGTATCCTAGAGTTTGGTCATAGCAGTGGTTCTCCATGAGCAGCATGTGTGGAACGAATCAAATGATGTTGAGCAGCGAACAAACTTACAACCGACGTCAACAAAGGTGCAGCACTGCCTAATTCCTGTGGCAAAGAGAGCTACTTATTGATATTGTCAGGATGTTTATTGCGGTCCTCATGGGACCAGCTGACGGGGCGAGCTGACGAAGTGACCGTTGGGGTGCTTGCTCTGACGAAGTATCCCAGGCTAGCTCTGGCTGGCGCGAGACTCCTGCGCTCGTGCCGCGTGCTGTGCCGACCAGCTCGCGTAGCCCGGCGCCTCTAACATATGCCCCCCCCCTCTGGGGAAAGGTCATCCTGGCCGTTTTCGTGGCGGTTGTAGGGTTTGATTCGTGTGACGTGGACGACGTCTGGATCGCGGATTCGGGCGTCAGTTGGTGGGTTCAGAAGCTGGACCAGGTAGTTGACGGGTGACGTCTGCTGGACGATGCGGTAGGGTCCCATGTAGCGCGGTAGAAACTTTTGGCATAAACCAGGCTTGCGCAGGGGAAAAGCGACGAGGACCTCGTCTCCAGGGGAGTAGTTGACGTTGCGGTGAACTTTGTCGTAGCGTAGTTTTGATTGTAGCTGTTGGTCTGATATGCGAGAGCGGGCTAGTCGGCGACATTCGTGAGTATGGGCAAGAGCGTCCGCGACAAATTCGTTTGAATAGTCGAGCTGTTCCGAGGGGAAGATGGAATCCAGGGTACAAGATGCTTCGTGTCCATAGAGAAGGTGGAAAGGGGAAAATGCCGTGGTACTCTGACGTGCGCTGTTGTATGCGAATGTTATGAAGGGTAGTATGCTATCCCAGTTGGTGTGAGTTTCTGATATGTACATTGAAATCATATCGGCTAATGTGTGATGGAATCGCTCGGTCAGCCCATTTGTCTGAGGGTGATACGCGGTCGTGGTACGATGTGTGATGTTGCAGGCACTAAGCAACGCTTCGACGGTGGTAGACAAAAAGGACGGTCCGCGATCACTTATGAGAGTACGTGGAGCTCCGTGGCGGAGAACCACCTGGTTAAGCAGGAATGCAGCAATTTCGGGTGCTGTGGCGTTGGGAAGGGCCGCCGTTTCGACGTACCGGGTTAGATGGTCGATTGCGACAATTATCCAGTTGTTCTGGGACGTGGATGTCGGGAGGGGTCCGAAGAGGTCAACTCCCACAACGTCGAACGGTAAATGAGGTGGAGCAATGGGTTGGAGAAGTCCGGGGGAGACGACGTGGGACGCTTTCGACGCTGGCACAGGTGGCAACTCCTGACGTACTTGAATATGGTCGCATACATTCCGGGCCAGAAGAACCGATGTCGAACTCTTGTGTAGGTTTTTAGGAATCCTAGATGGCCGGCAGTGGGGTCATCGTGTAGATGCTGTAATACTTCTTGTCGGAGGTGTTGAGGGATGACAAGAAGCCAACGCTTACCTTGTGGATCATAATTTCGACGAAACAACATTCCGTCAATAATAGAAAATTGTTTAGTTTTATTAAGAAAACGTCGATTATTGGACGGATTGGTGCCATTCAAGTGAGAGATTATCTGATTTATCCACGGATCTGCACGCTGCTCAGAGGGGAAAGTCTCACGGGAAATAGGAGCGATTGAGGCCGTGGTGTTTGTGTCAGGTGGAACTGCAGTAGTGTTAAGAGGAAGTGGACATCGAGAGAGGGCATCGGCGTCTTGATGTTTTCGACCACTTTTGTAGACGATATGAAAATCATACTCCTGGAGTTTTAGAGCCCATCGTCCAAGGCGTCCGGTTAGGTCCTTAAGAGATGTAAGCCAGCACAAAGAGTGGTGGTCGGTGACCACTTCAAAGTGTCTTCCATAGAGGTATGGTCGGAATTTGCCAATCGCCCAGACTACGGCAAGAGCTTCGCGCTCCGTGGTTGAATAGTTTTGCTCAGGTTTGGTCAAAGATCGGCTTGCATAAGAAATAACTTGTTCATCCGGGGAATCTTTTGATCTTTGTAATAGAACAGCGCCAAGGCCTAAGCCGCTTGCATCAGTGTGAATAATTGTGGTAGCAGAAGGGTCAAAGTGGCGTAAAATTGGCGGAGTTGTCAGGATTGACTGCAAGAGGGTAAACGCATTCTGACATTGATCAGACCATTGAAACAACGTGGCTTTTTGTAGTAATTGATGGAGAGGGTTGGCGATTTTGGCGAAGTCGCGAACAAAACGACGGAAGTATGAGCAAAGGCCAATAAAACTTTGAAGTTGTTTAATGTTGTGTGGTTTGGGGAAGTCGACTACTGCTCGAATTTTGTCAGGATCGGGGCTGATGCCAATTGCATTTACAATGTGACCGAGAACCTTTACGTGCTCAGCAGCAAATCGACATTTTTTGGTGTTGAGCTTGAGACCGGCTTTTTGGAGACATGAAAGGACTTCTGAAAGTCGGGTGAGGTGATCGTCGAAGTTTTTGGAAAAAATTATAATGTCGTCCAAGTAACATAAGCAAGTTTTCCACTTGAGACCTCTTAGGACAGAGTCAATCATGCGTTCGAAGGTAGCCGGTGCGTTGCAGAGGCCGAAAGGCATTACGTTAAATTCATATAAACCATCTGGTGTTGTAAAAGCTGTTTTTGGTTTGTCCTGTTCGGCCACCGGTATCTGCCAATAACCAGATCGCAGATCCAAAGACGAAAAGAAAGAGGACCCGGCCAATGTATCCAAAGCGTCATCTATGCGGGGCATGGGATAGACGTCTTTTTTCGTAATTTTGTTTAAACGTCTATAATCTACACAAAAGCGCAAGCTTCCGTCTTTCTTCTTGACTAGGACGACAGGTGATGACCAATCACTTGAAGATGGTCGAATAACACCTTGTGACAGCATTTCTGCAACATGCGTTTCAATGGTCTTTCGTTCCGATAAGGAAACTCGATATGGTCTATGGCGAATAATATTTTCTGTGTCTGTGGAAATGCGATGTTCGGTTTGGGAGCACTGTCCAAATGTTGTAGGGGAGATATCAAAAACATTGCGGAAACTGCACAGCATAAAGAAAAGCCGTTCCTGTTGGTTTGGCTCCAGCGTAGAGGACATGGTCTTTACTAGCAAAGAGTCTGATGAAGTAGTGGGTCTTTCCGCAGGTTGCGTAGGTGAAGCTGGTGCGTTATTACGTATGTCTGGTAAACACACTTTCTCTGCTAATCCGAGTGACTGCCCTTTTGGAAGAACTACGACGTGTGGGTTGGTATTATCAACAGCTACCCAACCGGCTCCATTTTCGATAGTGGCTACGGCGTGAGGAAGAAGTAACCCCTTTTGCAGTAGAGGTAAACGTTTGGCCTCAAAAAGGACATCTCCAGCGATATGTGTTGACGGAAATACTTCAACGAGGGATGTCGCATTTGGGAGTAGTTCGACATCAGAAGTTAGACATAATTTAGCTGTATGATTAGTGTTTGGATCCTCAAAAAATTCGCTCGAAAGGTGTAGTTCAGAAAGACCACAATCAATTAAGGCTTCGCTAGGCTGAAGAAAATCGCACCCAAGTATTATCTGAGCTATGCACTTCGATAAAACGACAAACTGGACGTGATAGAGGACGTCTGCGATAGAAACGCGAGCAGTACACACCGAAGAAGGGTGGATGATGTCGGTGTCCGCTCCACGAAGTAGGCCCTGGGCTGGTGTGCGCACTTTACGGAGTTGTTTGCAGACGTCTTCTCTCATAACGCTGACAGATGCACCTGTGTCAATGAGGGCGAAAAATGGGTGATCGTCGATGAGAACGTTGATGTAGTTTCGTGCAACGGGAGGATTGTTTGGAAGATCGACTACGGCAGTTTCACCTCCGGGAACTGCGTAATTTAGTTTTCCGTTTGTAGCCTCACTGGAAGGGAGGATGCAGGAAGCATCGGTGATGATGAACGGCGACGATACGGCGAAAGAGATTGTCGTCGGTTGTGGCGGGGCTCCGCAGCTCTGTCGTATCCGGGAGGCTGGTCCGTGCGGCGATTCGGGCTATTGGAATAACGGCGTGGGGGCTCGTCATAGTTGTATCTTGATGCTCGGGACCACTGTCGTTCCTCGTCGTTGCGACGTCGTCGGCAGTAACGTGCGATGTGTCCTAGCACACCACAGTAATAGCAGGTCGGTGGTGCGTTGCGCCACGAGTTGTTCTGCGGTTGACCGAAACGTGAGTCAACGATGGGTGCAACAGGCGCGGGCGTAGTAGTGGGCGGCAGTACAGTTGCAGGTCTGCAAACAACTGGTGCTGGGGCTCTGGAAAGGACCTCCGCGTATGAGGGCCTGGGTGTTGACTGCTCACAGAATGTTGGTGAGGGAATACCCATGAGTTGTAAGAGTTCATTCCGAATTACGTGCTGAATCGGCGCTTGGGGCGTTGGGGAAGCCGATGGTTGTGCTAAAAGCTGGTTCAGTTCCTCTCGCACTATCTCGCGAATCAGAAATCGCAGTCCGTCTTGAGTTGTTGGTTGAATGGCAGGGGAGGGTAGGTGCGCTGGGCCCGGAGAGAGGTGTCCCGGCACACTTACTGCCGCTCCAAGAGACTGGACGCGGTGTTGGCGGGCCTCCGCGAGACGTGTGCAGCCGCTGACGACGGCGTTGACATCGGGAGGCGGCTGATTGAGGAACATCGCGAAAGCTTCCTCGGATATTCCCTTCAAGAGGTGGCGGACGCGCTCACCTTCTTGCATTTGTTCGTTCGCTCGGCGACAGAGACGGAGTACGTCCTCGATGTAGGCTGTGTAGCTCTCGCCTTGCTGTTGCACACGAAAGTTAAGGCGACGTTCTGCTGTGGCGCGGCGATTTTCAGGCCTACCGAATATTTCCTTTGCACGGGTTGTGAAGGCTTCCCATGTGTGCCACTCTGTCTCGTGATTTAGATACCAGGTTTTGGCCACATCGGTGAAGTAGAATATGATGTTGGCCAATTTACTGGCGTTATCCCAGCGGTTGTAGGTGGAAATCCGCTCATAGATGTCTAGCCACTCCTCGATTTCTTCGTCTCCTAGACCGGAGAATACCTTGGGATCCCGCTGGCGCGAGGATGGATGCCAAACGGGCCAGGGCTGTGGAGGTTGAATTGGGTTGGAACCTCCGGCTGTGGGTGTGGTGAGGGCGGGTGAGGGAGGTCGAGAGGTGCCGGCGGGTGGTGGCTGCGCGGCCGACGTGCTGGGCTGAGATAGGGTGCCACTACGAAGCTCCATAATCGTACCTGAGGTCGAGGAAGGGCGTTGCGGCCCGCACCTCCACCAAGATGTCAGGACGTTTATTGCGGTCCTCACGGGACGAGCTGACGGGGCGAGCTGACGAAGTGACCGTTGGGGTGCTTGCTCTGACGAAGTATCCCAGGCTAGCTCTGGCTGGCGCGAGACTCCTGCGCTCGTGCCGCGTGCTGTGCCGACCAGCTCGCGTTGCCCGGCGCCTCTAACAATATCAACACTCGTCAAGCCGCTTCGGCCGCTGAATGTGGAATATAAGATCATCGTCGACGCCATTAACAACCGCGTCAACCCCAGGCCATCAAAACTGTACGCAAGGTACATCTTTTCTAAACGGTATCAACACAACGGCGAAACAGTGCTCAGCTACGTCACGAAACTTCGTAAATTGATAAAAAACTTGTGGGTTTGACGAATATCAGTTTCTACTTAGCATCAGGCTGTGTATAATTTGCTATTACGATAGAAATCACGACTAAACAACAGAAACATTAATAACAAGCGGACCCAAGAAGCAACTAAAGACGACGTGACCGCTCATATCAGCCCGCCAAGCTCGGAAGACGACGGCAGCATGCCACTGCCATCGCTGCAGAGATTATCATTCCCGAGACCGGTGCAAGTTCACGAACGCGATATGCTCCTCCTGCTTGGAAATTGGACACATAGCAAGAATGTGCAAGATAAAGGGCAACATACAATCCAGTCATCGGGTAGAAGACTGTTCACCCGCTGAAGCGGTGCTGAAGGCATGAGCATGATGAGATCTTTAACATAACGCAAGGGAAAATCACCAGAAAAGGATCTTAATGACGGTGAAAATACTTAGCGAAATAATGATGACAATGGAAGGGGACTGGGGTGCAGCATGCTTCATTATTTGCGAACAAGAGTTCAAGAAACTCAAGGCGAATAAAAGAGTAGTCCTCAAGGATCCGGACACGAAGCTAGTCACGTGGACAAGAGAAGGCATCAACGTGTTGGGAAGGCCATGATACCTGTCGAGGTCAAAGGGAATTTCATAATTCTAACATTGTTGGTCATGATGAACGAGGGAAACACATTGATGAGCCGAAATTGGTTTGCGGCACTGCGGAATCCAAGTAGTGGTTCTGCACGGAATCGTCAACGCCCAAGAGAGCATTGTTGATAAATTCTCAAACGGGTTCGGAGATTGTTTTTTCATTAGCTTTAACACCACCAATTAGCATCCAGCTGAAGCAAGGTGCAAAGCCAAGGTAACTGAAATGCAAAAGCGTACTTTTTGTTATCAAGGATGACGTGTGCGCAGGACTGGTCAAGTTGACAGTCCAAGGCATCCTTGAACCTACACAGTATGCAAAGTGGGCCACTCCTATAATAGTAATGCGAACGAAGAACTGATCTTTGTGGATTTACTGAAATTTTTGAAGTACAGTTATTCAAGCGGTGAGGAACAACGTCTATCCTTCGCCGATTTTCACAGAACTCATTGCAAAGCTAATAAATGGTCGAGTGCTCACCATACTTGATTTACCACAAGCCTACCAACAGCAACAGTTAGATTATGCGGTAGCAGAACTAGCAATGATCAACACAGTAAAGGGGTTCTTCAAGGTTTGGCGGTTGCTCTAGCGGCATCTCTCTGGCTCCAGGACTGTTCCAGAAAACCATCGACACGGTGCTAGCTAGCCTCTCGCAAGTCGCAGGCGGCAGGTACAGGCAGCCGCTCGCAGGTGGCAGTCGTCGGAATAACACGACAAAGTACTCGCCGAAGTTCTGGCACGAAGTTTAAAGGCAGCACTACGTGCAAACACCTGCAAGTGTGTGTTTTACTTCTACGGTTTACAGTTTTCGGGACATCAGATCTGATAGCCTTGGCATCTACCCCAGCCAGGCAAACGTACAAGCCATGCACCAGGCTCCCGCGCTGAAATAAGAGAGAATTACAATCATTTCTAGGTATGGTAATTGTAGTTATGATTAAAATGATGCTCAGAGGTGGCAGACGTTTTTCACAGGTTGCTAGAAAACGGATCAACATGGGAGGTGAACAAGGTCCACTCGTCACAGCCAACTCGTCATTAAAAACTGGTTATAGGTCACAGAAGGCATCTTGTTCCTGGTAATTCCGTAGTTGACAGAGTGGTTGATTAACTCTTATCGTCATAGGAAAAGTGGTCGAATGTTTGCTTTCATTCGTCACATTTCTTATTAATTTTTTTTTTATCTGGTTCGATAAATAGTTTGCCATTCCACAAGGATGTGGCCACGCGCCACTACGAAATCTCTAGTAAAAGAAAAAGAAAGTCGAAGCGGGAGAGTATTAGAATAACAGCCCAGTTGGATTTCGGACATCGACCTCTTCGGACGTTTCTATAAATTTGGCTACCCGGACGTGATCAACCGAACTACGCTATTATGACCGATGACGGACAACCGGGCACTAGCGGCACGACCGCCCGCCAACCTGGCAACACCCACTTGTCGACATTGACCACTTGTCGACATTGACGAAGCAACCGGGACTACAGTGACCGAAACTCTACCTCTGCAGTTACCACCATTTTGCCAAAAAACACTCAGCTTTGGTTTACCCAAGTGGAGGCGCACTCTCCATCTGCGAAAAGTCACTACGCAGATTGCCCATTTTTACCATGTCGTCGCCAGCCCACCACTTCAGGTTGCAGACGAAATTTTGACGACGAAGCTGTCGCAAACACCATCCGACAACGCGTACGACCATCTAAAATCTGTCCTCCTGGCTCGGACAATGGCAACAGAGCGCTCACGGATCCAACAGCTGCTGACCGCACAAGAGCTTGGTGATCACCGGCCGTCGCAGCTCCTCCATCAGATGTGTCAAATGCTCGGCTCGCATAACTACGACGGTCATGACGAAATTCTGCATGCGCCCTTCATAAAAAATGCTACCAGAAGGCATGATAATGATCTTAGCCGCTGCCAACGACATGTCGCTGGATCGTCTCGCGATAATAGCAGAACGAACCGCTGACTACTCCGCGCCCGCTGTTCGTTTAGTCGCAAAACCTGCTTCACAACCAAGGTAAAGGCCGCCGCCAAAATTGAATAAAACATCGAGCAGTTGGCTGCTTCCATTACCGCCTTTGGACCTGCCCAGCACCGACCTGCTCGATCAAGGCTGTGCAAGTTCTCGTGGCCGACCGCCCCCTCACCGCACTACCAACTCTGGTGGCCGGTCCATGTGGTGGTACCAGACAGCTTTAGTGACCAAGCCAGACGGTGCACCCATCCCTGTTAAGGGACGGGAAATGCCGATGCCGACACTAACGACGGCGAGTGATCCCGGCCAGCCCAGCAGCCGCCTGTTCTATTTTAGCGACACTCTCTCAGGCATGCCGTTCCTTGTGGGTACTGGCATGGAGGTTAGCGCATTACCTGCTTCCCCTGCTGAGCGCAAGCTGCAACCGACTGAACCGTCTCTTCGGGAAGTCATCAGCTCCGCAATAGCCACATACGTTCAACGTTCCTTGAATATTAACATTGGACTCAGGCGGATGTTCAGATAGGTAGGTATTCGTCATCGCGGACCTACAACAGGCCATTATAGACGCTGATTTCCTGGATCAATTTGAAATTACAGTCGACATTAGCAGCCGCACACTGGCTGACGCCGCAACAACGTTGTCTTTTCAAGGTGTCACATCCAACCTGGCAATTTCTCAAATGCGACGTTCTCCGGCTCCATCATCGTATAAAGCCATCCTTGCCCAGTTTCCATCTATCACAAAGCCGTGTAACATGGAGTCTCCTGCAGAACATGGAGTCATGCAGCACATAACCACCACAGGTGCGCCAGTGTCTGCGCGACCTCAACGACTCGCTGGTGAGCGTCTGTAGATCGCGAGGAGGGAGTTTGAACACGTGTTACAGCTAGGTATCATCCGGCCATCTTCTAGCAACTGGGCATCACCACTTCACATGGTCCCATAAAAAGATCCAAATGACTGGTGCCCGTGTGGAGACTATCGGGCACTCAATGCTTCCACAATGCCCGACCGATATCCTCTCCCATATACAGGATGTTTCTGCTAACCACTCTGGAGCCATGATTTATTCCAAGATAGACTTAGTCAAGGCCCACCATCAAATTCCTGTGGCGACCAGCGATATCTCCAAAAGAGTTATCACCACCCCATTTGGCCTTTTCTCAAGTATATCAGAATGCCGTTCGGTCTGAGGAATTCGGCGCAGACATTTCAAAGTGTTCATTGACGAAGTCACCAGAGGGCTCCATTTCACATTCGCCTATGTCGACGACATCCTCGTAGCCAGTACAACCACGGCTGAGCAAGAACGACACCTCTACCTGCTCTTCGATGGATTTCAAAAAGCTGGCCTTGTCGTCAACCCGAGCAAACGCCAATTCGGAATCAACGACTTGGAATTCTGAGGTCACCGCGTCACGCTCCAGGAAATCTTTCCTCTATCAGAAAAAGTTAAAGCAATCCGTGAATTTTGTCGACCCACTTTCTCCGAAGACTTCAAAAATTTCTGGGCCTGGTCAACTTCCACCGCAGGTTTATGCCTGACTGCGCCGGCCTTCTGCAACCACTAACAGATCTTCTGAAGACCACAAAGGGTGCTCAAACGCCACTACCATGGAGCGAACACACTGAACCAGCATTTTCATCGGTGAGAGACGCCTGGGAAGTGCAACATTTGTCGTTCATCCGCGGCCAGACACTAACACTTGCGTTATAACTGATGCGTCAGTAACTGCGGTAGGCACAGTGCGTACAGCAATATCTGGACCGCGACTGGAAGCCCATAGGTTTTTCCTCCCAGAAGTTAAAACCCGCAGAAACACGCTACAGTACATTCGGGCGAGAGTTGCTAGCCATATAAGGCATTATCTATACTTTCTCGAAGGAAGATTGTTCTATGTCCTCACTGATCACAAGCCGCTGACGTTTGCCATGAAAGGTAACCACAACGCCTATTCTGCACGAGAAATTCGACACCTAGCTTTCATCTCAGAATATACCGTCGACCTCCGTCATATCAAAGGACAAGATAACGCAGCAGCTGATGCTCGATCGCGTGTCGGGGCTATGTCCTCGCCCAGAGTATTTATTTATTTATTTATTTATTTATTTATTTATTTATTTACCCTCAAGGGCCGAAGACATTACAGAGGGGAGTGGGAAATACAAAGGAGTAACAACAGGCAAAATAAGCACAGTCATATATCAAAAAATAACAAGTTATATGGAGCATCTTTAAAAATGCATAGGTCATCAATGGTGGCAATGTCATGAGGAAGGTGGTTCCATTCTACAGAACTGCGCGGAATGAATGAATAAAAAAATGCATTAGTGTTGCATGGAAATACGCCCACTTTGTTCTTATGATCTGAAACGACGTGAAATATAGTACGGAGGGGTTAGTAGATTGTGACGCATGGCCGGATTATGATAAATTTTGTGAAAAAGGGACAGACGAGAATATTGTCTACGTAAAGCAAGAGTGGGTAATGATAACGATAGTTTCATGGAGGTTACACTAGAAGTACGGTGGTAGTTGGAAAGTATGAAACGTGCGGATTTGTTCTGGACGGCCTCCAATGATTGAACGAGGTATTCCACGCCAGGGTCCCAAACGGAGGCTGCGTATTCCAGCTTCGATCTAACAAGTGATTCATTAAAAGAAGAAGTTTGAGATATGACGGCACAGAACTAAAATTCCTTCTTAAAAAGCCTAACATGCGGTTAGCATTGTTAATAACATGTTCAATATGAATACACCATCAAAGATCAGATGTTATGTGGATCCCAAGGTACTTATAACAGTGCATGGGCTCCAGTGGAGCGCTAGTAAGTAGGACAAACGGCATTACGACGGGACACACGCATTGACTTGCACTTGGTGATGTTTAGTTCTATTAGCCATGTGCGGCAGCACTTAGATATTGATATTAGATCTGACTGCAATAAGGTTGTGTCACTGTCGGTAGAAATTTCCCGGTAAATAACACAATCATCTGCCAATAAACACACAGAGGATGATGTGATGGCTGGCATATTGTTGATGTAAATAAGAAAGAGTACTGGTCCTAAAACCGAACCTTGTGAAACACCAGAGTTAACAGGTATTAAATGGGAATTAGAGCCATTAACAGTTACGAACTGTGAGCGATGAGACAGAAAAAGTTGAATCCGCTGAAGAACGCTTAAGTCAATATTAAGTTTACTCAGCTTAAAAAGCAATAATTGGTGACTGACCTTATCGAAAGCTTTCGAGAAATCGAGGAATACGCAGTCCGCCTGGGATCCGCGGTCAAGAATGGAATGCAGATTATGAGTGAGAGATAGAAGTTGCGTTTCACAGGAAAATGTTTTACAAAAGCCGTGTTGGTACAGACTGAAAAATGCATTAGAATCAAGAAAGTTGGCAAGGTGGGAGTAGATGACCTGTTCGAAAATTTCGCAAGGAACGCTTGTTAAAGATACTGGACGAAAGTTGTTGGGTGAATGCTTACTCCCGCCCTTGTGTAGAGGAACCACCCTCCCCACTTTCCAATCATCAGGCAGACATGATTCCTCTAAGGATCACTGAAAAATTTTAGCCAGAATGATAGATGAGTATTCCTTAGTGCTCTTTAAAAATCTAGAATTAATTTCATCAACACCAGTGGATGAGGGCAGTTTAAGGGAATCAATTAGTTTAATTATACCTGCAGGATCAATTGGTATTGGAAACATTGGGAAAAAGTTCGGTGATTGAAATTCTGCTTTGGGACAGTTTCCAATGGCGGAAAAAGCCCTTGAAAATGTGTCGTTCAGTAAATTCGCACAATCAACTCTTGGCACCAACTCTCCATCCCCATCCTTCAGCGATACAAAATAACCTTCTTTCTGATTTACGACATTCCAAAACTGTTTGGGATTGTTCATTAACATTGACGGTAACGTTGTAGTGAAAAAGGTAAACTTAGCATCTCTAACAGCATTGTTATAACTTTGTTCGGCTAGTTTATAGGATGTCCAACGACTTTCGCTTGTTGAGCCTTTTGCCGCACGGAACAAACGCTTCTTTTTATTGGCAAGTCTATTTAGAGTAACGTTATACCATGGTGACTGTAAGACATATTTTATGACACGACATGAAATGTACGTATTTGTAAGTCTGTGTACGATTTCTTTAAATAAATTCCAGTTGTATTGAACCGTGCGCTGGTCGAAAGTCAGCAAAAAGGAATCCATAAATACACAAAGTTCTTCGTTAATAGCTGCGAAATTGGCCTTCCTATAATCTCTTATTAGCTTTGCGTTTTTAACAGGTTTGATTCTTTGAACTTTGAAATAAAAGTGCAATACTGAATGGTCACTAAGGCCGGACAAATAAGAAATTGGCGAGACAAGGTCGGGGCAAGTGGTAAGGACTAAGTCCAGTATACTTGAACTGCTCGCAGTAATTCTAGTAGGCTGGTTAACTAGTCGACGAAGGTTGAAGTCTGAACACATGTTCAGAAACTCGCTGCACTGAGATGAGGATAGGCTTGGAACAGGGTAATGGTCTAACCACATGATATTAGAGAAATTGAAATCGCCAAAAAGAAAAATTGGGGAGTCAGGAAAACGCGTTATTACAAGATGGATAGCATCATGTAACTTGGTTATGAAGCTGGAGCTACACTGAGGAGGACGGTAGCAAATACCAAGAATGCATCTTTTAAAATTTATCACTACACACACCCAAGCAATTTCCAGGTCACATGGTACATTTACACTGAACGAAATAAGAGCTTCGGTAATGGCAATAAGTACACCACCTCCACTTCTAGCCTCTCTGTCACATCGGTACACGTTGAAACGCTTGGAACCATAAAATTTTCGTTGTCCCGAACCATTGCAGATAACCTAGTCTCAGTTAAAACAACAATATCCGCGTCACAAGAATCAATGACAGAATGAAGTTCTTGTCTTTTGTTCATAACACTACGAATGTTAGTAAAAAGCACAGATACATTAGGGCGCGTGCACTGCGGGCCACCGCCACTCCTAGTTTCCTATAGTGAATCATCAGGATTAACGGTGACCCCAGAACGAGCGATTCCTTCAGAAGCGGCACCACCAGAATGAACGACTTCTCCAAAGTGAACGGTCTCACAAGATACAGGTGTAATTAAGTTCGAGGTAACAGGGGTGTTGTTAGTCAAAGCCGTTTCATGAACACTATCCGCCGAAGCGTCATAAACATAAAATTTTTTGTTTACAATTAATTTGTTGTATCATAATTGAAAAACAGAAGATTGTGTTTTCCCAAATTCGATCAATTTTCTCCTGGCCAGACGTGTTTCAGGGGAATAGTCTTCACAGACCGAAACACGCGACGCTCTCAAGCTAGAACGTAATGACAGCACCTTCTCCCGTATCTTAAATGATGAAAAATAATGATGATCGGTCGACACTCGTTGGCATAAAACACGCTAAGGCGGTGTGCTCGCTCAATGTTATCTCGAGTCAGCTGAAAGTTGGCACATTCCAGTAAAGAGGTCGTCAACTTTTGTTCTGTTTGGGACCATGGTTCAGAGGGCGAATCGGAAATGCCATGAAATATGAGATTATCACGACGCAGTCTATCATCAAAATCACTCGAGTCGCGCTGCTAGGGTGATGTTCTCTTTCCGAGCTACTTGGATCGTTAGAGTTAAGTGATATAAGAATGTCTCTTTCGCGTAATTTTTGTTTATTTTTAATTACAACACAATTTATAAGTATAACCTTTTAAAACACGGTAAATTAAACAACTTAATGAGGTTGATCAATGCCTCATTGCAAAGACATGGCCATTACTATTCATACAACCTCGTAATATTTGTGTTTTCAATTGAAGAACAAAACGTTACTAGGTAATTTCTCGTACATAACTCAAAATATCAAAATAAATGTTTTATATATATTCTAATTGTCGTGCCACCTTCTTCCAAGATTCACTGACCTTCGAATATAATATTATGAAATATATAGATTCACGCTATATTTTCATGAATTTTTAGATTAAAAGTGCGTTCCTCTATAATGACGCTATACTTATCTCGAAACCGTAACCTGAAAAACTTACACAACGGCATTAAGAATTCCTACGTGCCTTGTTTGCGGAAGGAACGTGGATATATGCCACCGCCGCGGTGCACGGAGGGCTCTAAAACGCGGTCAATGCTGCGAGCAGAGATAAGAAGCCTGCAGACTTCTATACTCTGTTCCAGACTAACACCCAATTACACGGCAGCGTAAAGGTACCTTTGGCGCAGGTACCCGTAGTAAAGGGAGCTGGAGATCGTCATCACACGTCGCATAAAGGTCCCTTTCGCTAAGGGAGGTCCCGCGTTAAACGGAGCTCGCCAAGCTCCCTTCACAGCTACAGGGAGTGGCCTCGGACCCACAAGCTCATAATAAAATTCACAGATTTATAAATATATCTTGTTTCATGCATTATAACAAATTGAATATATATAAGTAGCAAATTATCAAATGATTGTGAACACAAATGTGATGGAATAATACATTAAAGGGATCGTGAACCGAAATCTGGACTCTACAAAGCGCGGCGGCAAAAGCGTGCAACGGAATGCTACAAACTTCAAAACATCACTCATACAACGATAAATCGAACGGATGACCGTATTTCTTTTTTATAAGGAGGCGCATTTGTACAGATATATGGTCGTCTTGTTTCTTTGAGAAGCAAAGAGAACGGCCTCGCGTCTTCTCCGCCCGCCGCCTTGTGGCTTGAAAGGGGGGGGGGGGGTGAAATGAAGAGAGGAGCAAACGAGATTTCTTGATCGTCACGCGCCTCGTCGGCCTCGTTCAATCTCGACCTTCGTTTCCTAAAATATGGCCGTCGATTCGAGATATCGTCTTACGAGTAGTGTTGTAGGGATTGTAGCGTCACGCCTACAGCTACTGCATTGTTTTCTGAAATCCAAATTTCGATTCACCATCCCTTTAACGAAGAACGCAAACTTTAGCTAGCAAGTAGCAGCGTCGGCACGTGGAAAACAAATGTCTGCTACGAACCCGAACACGATGAACCACTGCGAGCTCTTTTTCCAGGTTGTAGACGAGTCGTCCAACTCTCCCGCCCAGCACCTTTTATCCTCGTCGTCGTCCACTCTTTTCGATGGCATGACTGGCGTAACCGTGAGACTCCGACGTGGTTCGTTTCTGCCGGGCACTATTTAGCTACTTCGGTAAGAACTTTGCGGGAGAATGGAGCTGCTAAATAGAAAAATGTCGCCCACCTCGCAATGGAGACTCGTAAACGAAGATAATTTAGGGCCAGTGTGGCCAGACGGGCCGGGCGTTTTAGAGCAAGACATATCTAGGTGCGCCCTTAGACTTCGAAAAATAAATAAGGTGCCAAAAGCAAACACAAATATTATTTAGGTTTTAAAAGTGATATTTCATGCACAATAATCCGAAACTGTGGGTAAATCGATTTCGAGGAATAACTGTTTGTCACGTGCTCCTCTCCCGTTTCAGCAGGAATCCAATCGATAAAAGCTTAAAGTTCTCCGTTTATTTATCGTGTGATCAAGAACGCCGTTTACTACAGGTACCTTGAGCTAAGGGAGCTAAGCTAAAGGTACCATTACGCTCTCGTATGAATTGGGTATAAGTCCGAAAGCAGTAGACTCCACACGATCGAATGTAGTCAATCAAGCAACGCCAACTGTGCGTCGTCATGCCGCTTGTCGTGTTTATGCATTTGCTGTCACTGCAGCAAAACCGATCACTCATATTGAATGTTCCATGATATTGTTCTTTGTTTTGGGATGGGTAGGTTTAACCGGTGATGCCAAACGCGCAAGATGACAAGTACCGTGAGAATTGACATTCTGCGCTACTTGATCTGCCCTATCAAGCGGTAGCGCTGACTGCACTCGGTTTTCAAATGAAACGGGGGGATCGGTGGCCGAGTGGGCTAGCGCACACCAGCTCGGAGCACGTGGAGCGAAAGCTCGCGCTGCAGAACCAAGGGATCCTCTGTTCAATCCCCACCCCTGCCTGTTTCGATCTGGATGAGCATCGTACCGGCGTGCGGTCGTGTATCACTACTGCGTGGTGCACGTTAAAGACCCCAGGCTAGCGGTTGTACTGCACTGGCTAAATTGCTCATCTACAGCGAGTGACTCGTCGCAACTTTAAAATGGCTGACCAACGACTCGCTGTATAAATATCCACGCAACCCCAATTATTATTATCAAATGAAACGAAATAAAGGGCACATTGGCGGTACCATAGTGCTTTTTTGTTGCATAGTTTTAATACGATAACATTATTAAGCTAATACTCAAGATTTTCAGATATGTATATTCTGGCCTCCTGATGCGCAGAAGGTATGCCAGTAGACCATTCAGCTCACTGTGCTTGCACCCCATTGCGCCGCGCGGATGTGGAGCAGCAGTACACACTCCTTCACATTCGCACCCTCTTCGAAGGATCTGAAGACCATGACGACGTCCTCGACGTCGTCCTAGAGGTCGACCTAGACGTTGACTTCGACTTCGTCTACTAGGACGTCGTTCTCGACATCGTCCTTGAGGTCACTCTAGTGGTCGTCCTAGAGAGCACACTATAGATCGGCCTAGACGTCGTCTTTAACGATGTTCTCGACGTCGTCCTTGATTTCTTTCAAAAGGTCGTCCAAGAGGTCGTCCTTGATGTCGGCCTAGAGGTCGTCTTAGAGGTCCTTATAGATGCCGTCTTTGACATCGTTCTCGACGTCGTCCTAGACTTCGTCCATGAGGTCGTCCTAGAGGACGACCTCTAAGGACCTGACTCCTTTGGAGGGCGTCAGTTCACGTGGCCCATGCACGTGACCTATGCATCTGACTGTACATGAGCACATAGCCGGTGTGCAACGTGTGTCACATAGGCAGTGTACAACGGTAATTGCTATCGAATTCATAGGTAATCAATAACCCTTTGTCGCTTTTACAAATTTGATTTGGCCATCAATTTGCTGCCCTGTAATTTTTTCTATCGATCGTATTTTGTTCCTGTTCCCTAAAACTCTTTATTATCCGCTCACTGTGTTCGACAACTTAACTCCACATATAGAATCTTCTAAACATTTCCGTCGATGTTATTCTGGAGCCACACAGCGAGTGTTTAACGCAAGGGCTTGGTTTTTTTTACATTGTATAGCACCAGTGCAGAAATGAATACCAAGCATCCCGATTACCTATGGCGGGCACGTACCCCTCCTTCTTCCCAAAAAATTTTTACTGGCCCGCGCCCAACCCTTCTAGGACGCAAGCATCGCTGCAATAGCTCCAGACTCTTCCACGACCTACCCAAAAACGTTGAGTTCGCCATCGTCATCCGAGGAACTTTCCAATGCGATTGGTAAGTCTTTGCCTTCACAACAGCAATGTCAACTCTACGCTATGCTGTAAAGCTACAAGGCCACATTTGATCACCCGTCATCTATTCTGGGCAAAGCTACTGCTGTGGAACATAGCATAGAAATAGGAGACGCTTCTACCCTACGCCACGGACCATACCCTGTATTTCTCACACAGCGTAAACTAATTGAAGAACACGTTGGTGACATGATGGTTCAAGGCGTGGTGCGACCATCTTCAAGTCACTGGTCGTCACCATTAGTGCTTATAAAAAAAATGAAAGCCGTTTACAACTCCCTGTAACGCCGAATTAAAGCGCAGCTCTTGAGGAGTGGGAGGGAAGGGTACTGAATGGAAGGAATACCCCTCCTTCCTCCTCCTCACCTCCTCATCCTGCCTGCTACTCGTCCTTCCGAGCGGCGTCGGCGTCGCCGTCGCCGTGGGCGTAATTGTGAGGTCACGTGACGTCGCGTGACCCTTGCGACCTCAGGGGTCACGTGACGTCACGGGGGTCCCGTGACGTCACCAAGCGTCACGTGACCCCGTCAAGACCCCCTCAGGAGGGTAACGGGACCCCCTGAGGTCACGTAAGCTCCCCTTAAGACCCCCCCTCTTCAGGGGGGTCACGTGACCCTCTGAGGTCACGTGACCCCCGTGATCCCGTGAGGACTTTTCGGCACGGCGCCGGAACGTCACCATGCCGAAGCGTCGCCGCAGTTACGCCGACGGCGACGGCGACGCCGACGACGACGGCGACGCCGCTCAAGCCGGAAGCCGGCGCCTAAGAGCGGCGCTCTAAAAAGTATGGACCAATTCGTTGTTGCGTGGACTACAGCCTTTTCAACACGATCACACGAAAGAATGTATATCCACCACTCTTAATTGGCGACGCCTTGAAAACACCACAAGGCTCCTCTTTTTTTATTCATTTTACTTGAGGAGCGCGTTTATTGTCATTCTCCAAAAACTCTTCATGTTCGTCGGGAAAAGAAGACGCACACATTTATGGTGCTGGGATATTCCGGATAAGGTATATGTCTAATGCGTGCGTTCTGCACGATCGTTCGTAAAATAATATCTCCGCGCGTTGCCCGTCCTGGATTTGTTCCAAAGCGCTTCTGCTCAAGAACCTATTACTTCCTCATCAAATTAATTTGACCCTTCAAAGCGGCTCTTCTAATGAAGGACTCCCTGCATCACCCTGGTATATCGGCTCCTAGGCTTCAATGTTCTGACCCAAGTAATCATCAAGTATCTAGACCGCCTGAGAACCAGCCGCAAAATTGGCTGTTTCTAAACTACGTTTAATTCCATAAGACAGATGTTAAAGACTGCATTTAATGTGATATATTAATTTTTTTTGCAAATCAAGCACACTCTAAGTTGTGGATTTGGCAGCTAAGGGCGTTAATCTCCGTATATTCGCATTGTCGTTTCTGGGGTGTGATGCATGTTTTAGTTTGTAAAACAATACCGATGTTACCATAGTAGGAGGACTGCCGTCCATTAATCAAAATGACTTATATTTTAATATCCAAGACATACGGGAAAGTGTCACGAGCTAACAATTGTATGTTAAATTGTTATTGTATGCACTCAGACTCCCTCTCTCAAAGCAAAATTCGTGATGTAGGAGCACAAAAGAGCACCTTGTGGTATCAAAATGTGTTTTATGCCCATTCTCGCAGTGAACCATACCTGGAAAAATGGTATGTCTCAATAATATTGAAAGAAATAATAATATTACAAACTGTTCATTTTCCACATTTTCAACAATGCATTTATCAATCGCAATAAATTATTTTTAGTCGACATACGATCCACCCAAAAGAACAATTCCATCCCGCTTCTTTTCGCTGCAGTTGCATACACGCCCGAGGCTAACCTTTGTAGGGATTTAAGTTACTGGAATTACCTTGTAATCTTCTACGGTGCACAGAACATAGACTGGTCACTAAAAAGAAACCATTTTATTTCCCTCGTCTAAAAATGGCTTAGCCGGGAATCGCTTCCGAAGGCCCTTTCCTGATGAAATGTCCTAAAATATGTCCACCGTTATTATGTGACTCTCTCGGAATCATTTTGTAAGACTCGTGGCCAACTTCGTTTGCAGTCGTCAGTTGCGACCGTGGTACAACCTTTGGGTCGCCCATTACTATTTCCATTTCCTCGCCCAAGTATTCTAAAACATCTTTTTCATGATTGCATGGAAAGTATAAATGATAATGCCCTGAAAAGCTCGACCGATGCTGGTCATAGACATTAATACAACAACAAATCCTTGCTAGCTGAGTTTGCTCATGTATATAGCGCTAAGTTTTTGCAAGTGTTATCCCAAGAAGAATATTGGTGACGGATAAGCCCCTAGATCCCCGCTCGACTTGCAAATTTGACGCTTTAAGTCGTGGACTTCCGCAGAATTGTATTACGTATGAGCTTCTAGCGCCGCGAACTACAAGAGAAATGTTTTGTATAGCTAGGTAAACCTAAAGCAAATTAAAGAAAGCTGGCAGCTTTTGTTTCATTCATCGATCTAGCCGTCTTATGTAGAATTGCATTTTTTTAGGAGCGCGCTGCACGCACAAACTAGCCTCACATTTCCAGACATGCTACCCTTTGTCAGCGCGTCAGTATCGCAACATGCTCCTTCTAAGCCGTTTTTTTTTCTTGTTAAAGTTGTTTTTAAAACTTTAGCATTTGACTAAATCTTCTTGAAGCGTCTCGGAGTGCTCTTTCCTGCCTCTTATGTCGTTGCATTTTTATTTTGTGTTTATTTCTTTTACATTTTTGTGGTGTGGCCGAAGTACCTCGCGATATGGGTGTTTGGGAGCCTGCCAACAATCTTCCACGGCATGCTTCAGTTACATTTTTAAGGCTAAGTCAAAGTTAGCTTTAGTAAGAATAGAATTCCTAATTAAAATGTCTAGAACAAAGCAGATGCTCTCAAAGTGAAAGCGTGAAGCACTTTAGAAACAGTGCGGAAAGGAACTATGGAATTAAAATCTAGAGGCACGAACTCCAGCAGATCTCCAAGAGCTTACCCGAATTTTTTAATGCTAAAGCATTAGCTGTCCCGCGGACCGAAGCCGGCGTTATCGTTGTCTGTAGCAGCGAAAAACGGCACCCAAATTTACATTGGCTGAGCGAAACGGCACCTCAATTCCCATTGCCTGAGCGAAACGGCACCTGAATTCCCATTAAGCGAAACTGCACTTAAATTCCCATTCCCAATAAAACACAAAGAAAATCCAAGCGATCCAGATGCTCGTCACGGAAGCCGTCGAGTGCGCTCAGGTCAAAGCGGATGCGAGTCGGAAATAAAACACAAAGAAAATCACAGCAACGGTATGCTTCGTAACGGAAGCCGTCGTGAAGCCGGTGGGGTTCGCCGCGTCTGAGCAGTGGGGAAGCGTGGTGTCACCGCCGGAGCGCCGTGTGCAAAGGGAAGACTTGGCGCGCTGCTTGTAGAAATGTGCTGTGTGTAGGAATGCTTTTGAATTCCTACATGTAAGCAGTCTTAAGTGCCTCTGCCGATTTTTTTGTAATTTTAATTCTACAAATAAGAAGTGTAGTTAGGTATTTCACTCTAAGTTGTAACGTGGGCCATCCATTATATATGAACATTAATAGAAGTCTCTACTTATGTCTCATATAGAAAACTATCCCACGTTGAAGGGGCTACACAAAAGAAAACATTGTTGCGTAGTATAGTTAATATGCGATTGATATTTTAATATAAAAGATACGGTTCATGGGAAGGTAGGTAATAAAGGGTCAGTAGGCCATATCAGAATATTGCTAGGATATCTCTGCTTCCCAACTGAAATAGAAATAAAATACCAGTGCAAGCTCAGTGCACCGGAACTTTGAGAAATATTTCTAAAGAATGTTTACCCGCTAGTTTCTAGGCCATCTCAAGTCAAGATGGCGCATTTTTATTGGGATATAAGGCTCATTTCTAGGATTATTTTGATGTGCCACGGTTTTTTGAAAGCGAGTTGGCACCTTGTGAGCTAACACGAGTGGCTCCATTCGCATCTTCCACTCGACAACGATTTCAAACCTCCATCTTGTGGCTTCCGTAAGAACCGAGCGTTCCACGACAAGGGAGGTGAAATACTTAAAATAAGAAGACACAATCTGCTTTCACAAAGGAACACAGAATAAATAAGACACGAGTGGGACGAGGGGGGACGTACACGCTCTCTCATTTCAGAACATGAAAACGTAAGTCGTTGCTCGTCCCACCCGTGTGCCTTTCTTTAGGTTTTACTCTACTCAACCAACACGCTCGTCAGTCTAGATTACTTTAATAAACTGTAATTATGTTGAGCGAACAGCTTGGTTAAACCCACGGCAAATACGCGGTGAACGTGGTCAGCAAACCTTTGTCTCGCTAGGCTACAAGGCGCAAGCCAAGCCGGCGAGAAAAAACGAGTATCACAACATAGGAAGACAACCTTGAAGTGATTGGGAAATTTAGGCAGCGCTGAACGCTCAACCACCCACAACTATTATGTTTGCATAAAACGCTGGCTCATGTGCAACGGTCTTGTGAAAAGGAAGAGATCCGCGACTACGCGGCCGATCTATACACAGACGAAAACTGAAGCTCAGTCGACTGTTCGTGTCCTCTCGGAGGTCACATCCAAGTGTCTTCAGCACCGCCGGCCAAAACGTGTGCTGTGGGATTGAGCTTTTAGTAAGCCACCGTTCACTAACAAACATATCAAGAGCGTCTGAAAGCAGAACTTTCTACTTATGGCGTCAAAGAAAAACTAAAAGGCCTACAAGTATTGCGGGGTTTCAGACATGGGCCCGGCTCTCTCTTCTTGCCCAATCTTTTCAACACTTCACCCTCTTGATAAACACCCCATTCTCACGGAAACACGTCACAACCTTTCTAGGCGGTTCAGGATAGAAATCTTATGTCGTAAGAGGTTATTCACGTCAGCTGTCGATCCGTGTGTCTATATTCATTTTGTCCGTCTGGTGTTTGTTTATTGCTTCCGCACGACTCGATATTCACTCACTGCTCAGTTCCCCAGCCGCTAAAGTAAATGAAGAGTGGCACGGAAAATGCCTCGAGACGACAGAGGCAAGCCAAAACAGATTGCGTCCAGAAGAGGTGGTTCGGCAATGGCATTGTTTGAAAACTGAAGCACAGAAAGGGGTGAATTTTGTTCACGCGTCCGCTTTCTTTTATTTATTTTTCTTTGCAGTGGGGGTTTGAAATTGACAGGGTCTGCTCAGTCCAACTATTCAAATGGTGCGAGCTACCTTCACGGAGTGCACTTGAAGTGACAGCCGGGTGATGATCATGAAAAGGGAAAAATTCCTTGGTTACTCAATATCTTCAACAACGAAAAAAAATGCATAAAGTTTTTTGTTTTCTTTGTACTATTGGGAAGTTAAAGAGGTTTTGTTTTAGTTCATGCCGCAGGAATTTATGTGTACACCAGCCGCTTGGTGATCCAAGGCCTAAAATCACGCCTGGATTGATGTCTGCTGAGTCTTTTGAATGACTACTGTCACTGACACCTTAAGTAGAGATGCGAGTAGAAAAATGTCAACATCAGTGGGCTTAGGAATGTACCAGCTATGCAGTCGGATAACCCATTCCGCCTCTTCATGCAGCTCGTGGCGGTTCTTTGCACTGGATTTACCGCGTTATTCTCGGTGTGGGCCGACGATGGTATGCGAGCGCCGGCGAGTTCTGTGACGCCACTGCCCGAGATCGACTACGTTTGGCCAACCAGTAATCTTTTCGCGGCTCCGTGGATTCCGCTATTTCCCCATCATCTGCACAACAGGCCATCGGCATCGACGTCTGCGTCATCTCTACCCCAAGATAAAAGCAGCTTTTCGACCCGCTTCATCCTTCAGTGGGCTTAGGAATGTACCAGCCATGCAGTCGGATAACCCATTCCGCTTCTTCATGCACGTTGGTGCATATCCATCATCGTACTGTAAAAAGACAAACAACCTCTGTCTTCTGGTACTTCCTTGCCCACAAATGCTTTTGGCGTCTTCTTATGAATGTGTATTTCTTCTTAAATTGCCTCTTTTAGGTGACATCGAGGTGAATCCTGGTCCCCCGAAGGTTGACGCTAAGGAAAAACAACTTAATGACATGTTTTCACTACTTCAGGACCTTCACGCCCGTTCCTTCAGACTTGAAGACGCGCAATCCCGGCTTCTTAACAATGTGAGCGCTATTAAGACAAATCAACGTTCCATTGAAAATCAGGTAACAGATATCCACAACAGACTGTCCGCAGTCGAGCAAGCGACTTCTGGCATTGGCGGCGTTCAACATGAAATAAAAGCCATAAGGGAAGCAGTCGACTCCCTTGCCGAAGTAAACACCAGTCTACGCGCACGTTTATCAGAGTCGGAAGACCAATCTCGCAGAGATAACTTAATATTTTATGAAATCCCCGATTGTCATTCGGAAACGTGGTCATTGTCGGAAAGTAAAGTATGTGAAATAATTAAAGACAAACTTCAGATAGACATCACCTCTGATTGTATCGTTTGCGCGCACAGACTGGATCGTGTCTTTAACGCCAGCACGTGCCGTCCAGTCGCTGTCCAATTTTCTTATTTTAAGACCAAAGAAAAAGTTCTCCTTTCTAAACTCCAACTTCGCGGTACTAACATTTTCATAGCGGAGGACTTCTCTGTTGAAACTCGCAATGCTAGGAGGAAACTCATTGAATTTGCAAAGGAGATGAACGAGTCTTTTAAACTGCGGTATAAAAAACTACATATTAACAATAAATGCTATATCTACTGCCCAAACAGCAATAACGTCTGTAAAACACGGCCCCGTTACACGCAGCGTGTTGTGACTTATGATTTAGATAACGCTGCTGCCTCTAGTATTCCTGCTGACTCAGCATCGTGAAGAATACAAAAAACTACACGTAGTAACCCGTCTCGTTTCTCTGATGGAATTCCAGTATTGTTTGCTGATATAAGAAGTGTCTATCGAAACCGTAACGATCATGCCTCTCTTATCGATTCATCATCAAGTGATATTGTAGTGCTGATTGAAACTTGGTTATCGAGTACAGTCCGCGACAGCGAAATTTTGAAGAGTGATCATGTTTCAATTTTTATCGTTGCGACAGAACGCCCAGGAGGGTAGGCGCGGTTTTAATAGCAGTGAATGCATCTTTTGAATCTTTTTTACGTAAATGTTGCTACCTCACTTGAATTTTTTGTGTACGATTACAGTGTACTTATAAAAGTGTTCTTTTGTGCGCCTGCTGTCGACCGCCTAATGCCAATACAGGTTTCTTTTATGGTTTACATGATGTTCTGAATGCTATTTGCTCTAGGTTTCCTTTGTCACCACTGTTTTTACTAGGCGATTTTAACCTTCCGGACATTGATTGGTCTGGTGAGTTTCCTTCTGCTGTAAGCTGTTCTTCGCAGAATTTAGACTTCCTAAACATTTGCTCTGATTTTAGCTTGTCTCAGGTTGTGATAGAGCCTATTCGAATTACTGATTCAACTGCTAGTGTATTAGATCTCATTCTTACTACTGCTCCTGATCTTATCTTTCCTGTTACTTATTTACCAGGCATTAGTGATCACTCAACACTGCATTTCAACTTACGCACAACGGTGCGTGTTTCTTCTAAAACTGTCAGATATTATTACGATTACAACAAAGCTAATTTCGACTTAATCAACCACAAACTGGTTGAGTAGTTCGATATGTTTTTAGACAACTTTGAACGTGAAAACAGCGCAAAAATTTGACAAAGGACGAGTGAAAGAAGTGCCCGTACAAAGCGCTGACTATCAACTAAAGTTTAATTTTCAAGCGAACCAAATAAATAAACAGAGGGAGCATAGGAAAGAACCAATCAAGACACAAAAATACAACCTAACCGCATTCCTTTGTACTATGCGCACTAGGGGTTGTGTATCAGATCCCCTTCACATGTGGTAGGGTGTACATTGGACAAACGGTAGGTGCGTGAACGTGAGGGCGAGAGAGCATTCCCTTTCTCTCCGTTCCTCCCCCGCTGGCCACTTAGCTGTACATTGCAGTAGGTGCGGCTGCGTACCAGTATTTAATGACTTGATCTTGGGGCGTAATAAAAATACGACCGCCAGAGAGATTGAAGAGGCATTTTTCATTTTATCAAAAGGGGACGGGGAATGTGTGAGCGCACCGTCGGGGCACTTGGGGGACGATGAAGTCCTTTTTATCAAGGAGAATGGCAGGCACGTGTGAGGGCGATGACTTGGTAGAAATTTTGTCGGTTGGGTTTATTTTTGTGTCTTGATTGGTTCTTTCCTATGCTCCCTGTGTTTAATTTTCTGGTTCCCTTGAAAATTAAACTTTAGTTGATAGTCAGCGCTTTGTCCGTGCACTTCTTTCACTCGTCCTTTTGTCAAATTTTTGCGCTGTTTTCACGTTTGAAGATGTTTAACCAACTCGCCCAACTTAGCGCCTTGTTAGACAACTTTGATCAGCGCTCAGTTGATGAGAATCGGAATATGTTCAAAAACAAAGTTACTTCACTCATTGCACTTTTCATTCCAGTTAGAACCATTACCTCCAACCCTACGTCCCCCCGGTATAATGTCACACTTAAACGTTTGTCTAAAAGAAAGAAACGTCTTTTCGTTCTGCAAAGCATTCCGACCGTGATAAACGTTGGGATGGTTATTACTGCGCAGCTGAAGCATAAAAGGCAGCAATTACAAAGGCAAACCGAACTTTTTTCAATCATACCTTACCTTCAATGCTGTTAAAAAATGCTAAAAAATACTGGAATGTTTAAGTGGATGAAAAGAGCCAATCATATCACTTACAGGTTTAGATGGTGGTGTCATGCCGAGTAGTCAGTGTGCCAATGTTCTAAATGATTCCTTTGTTAAAACCTTTTTTTATGATTTTCATTGTTGTCTCCCAATGTGCCCTTCCTACAGCTTTCTGCCTATGGACGCCTTAGTTTTAGTTTTGACGGCATAGTTAAGCTAATATAAAATCTAAAGTCATCATCATCTTCTGGTGTTGACAACATTACATCTACATTTCTGCAAAAAACTATACTATAGCTCTATTTTTCTGTTCAAAATATTTGAACAATTGCTCTACTTCTCTACGCTTCCTGAAGACTGGAAAATAGGAAAGATGGTTCCACTTCACAAATCAGGTAACATAGTCCTCATAACTACCGGCCTATCTACCTTACTTGTATACCCTGCAAAAATATGGAGCATGTCATTTACTCGCACCTTGTTAACTTTCTAGATTATAATTCTTTTTCACTCCTTCTTAGCGGGAATTTTGTAAGCATCTTTCGTGCGAAACTCAACTGCTGTCATTTACTAACGACCTACTTTCTATTCTAGATCGTGGATCCCAGATTGACTGCGTTTTTCTTGATTTTAGCAAAGCATTTGACAAAATTTCCCACAAGCTTCTACTCCTCAAACATAGTAACCTTAACATTGACCCAACCGTTTTACCCGGAATTATAGATTTCGAACAAATAGATCTCAATTTGTCTTCACTAATCAAGCTAATTCTCACCTCAGTTCTGTCACCTCAGGCGTCCCACAGGGGTCCGTCTTAGGTCCTCTATTATTTCTAATCTACATAAATGACTTACCTCAGAATCTGTCTTCATTTGTTAGTCTTTTTGCTGATGACTGTGTTATCTATCGCGAAATAACTAATAACTCGGATGTTCAACTTCTTCAGACTGACTTAGACACTGTTTTGGACTGGTGCAACGCATGGTGTATGTCCCTTAACATTAACAAATGCAAAGCGATGCGTGTATCTCGACGTAACTCATCACCACTTTCATACACCCTTGGTACCTCCCCTTGGAAATCGTAACTTCCCACAAATATCTTGCAGTTCATTATGCAGATAACATGTCATGGAACGTTCACATTGATCGTGCCACTGGTAACGCTAACTCCATTCTCGGTTTCTTAAAACGAAATTTTACTTTAGCACCAGTGTCACTGAAATTACTTATTCAAAACCCTGGTACGCTCTAAATTGGAGTACGCTGCAGCAATCCGGGATCCCGGTCACACCAGGCTCGTATCTAACATTGAAGCCATTCAGAATTGTGGCGCGCGGTTTATCTTTTGTAATTATCATCGTTCAGTCAGTGTGTTATCCATGAAATCTAACTTATCTTTGCCCCTTCTTTCTCTGCGCCGTAAAGTACCTCGTCTATCGCTTTTTCATAAAATTTACTTCTCTATCCCTACTCTAAAAGAAAACTTATATTCTCCCTCCCCTGCACATCTTATTTCGCCTTAATCATCAGTATAAAGTCGGAATCCCTCAGTGTCGCTCCTCCGCCTACCTCGACTCTTTTATCCCCAGGTCGTGATCGGAGTGGAACCACCTTCCCGCACCTTTAGTATCTATATCATCATTTGATTCTTTTAGAAGTCCATTAACCAGCCATTTTTGTCAGCAGGCACCCTGACTGCTTTTTCTCTTGTATAAAATTTTGTATTTATTCTCATTTTATGTATTATGTTTCGTTACTTGCCCCTCCCCTCTGTAATGCCCTCGGGCCTCGAGGGTACTGAAATAAATAAATAAATAAATATTTTTTTTTGTTTCTTGAAATGCGAGTTTGGGTTTTAGAGTGATCAATTATAGCTAAATCTTCATATTTTATGTATAATGAGTAAGGACCGAATATGGTAGCGAAAGTAGTCAAACTAAAATTTCAAGACCTCTCGACGACCCAGAAAGGCATATATGAGCCATGTTAGTGAAGGCGGTTCTTCAATCGTGACGTCATCTGCCATCACAATTATCTTGACGGGGAGGGCTACCCATATCCTCCATGTTACAATCGTCTGAAGCACCAATTTCTCAAACAATATTAATAATAAAAAGAAATATTTTTACCGCCGCGGAGTGCGGCTTACACATCTATGATAACATCTGAAAGCGGTTTTTTTTTTGCTATTTTGAGGCTTGTTTACAGTTTGCGCACAATAATTTGTGTTCTTATTATTGTTTTATGACAACCACATTCTCCGTGCATAAGCTTGAGAATATGCGGAATGTAATAACTATCAAGGATTTATTTCTCCGATTGTTTCAACGTTTCTTAAAGGAGAGCACAAAATACCAGCTATGAATCGTTCACTTTTAATAGGAGTAATTATCTCGACCTTTTCACATTTTTAGGTAGCGTTGATTGTGCACTAGTATATAAAACAAGCGATGTAAATTTTGCTGCTTAGTTACTTACTAGCTGTATTAAGAACGCCATCAAAATATTTGTTCCAAAAAAGTGTCGTAGTTCATCCCGCTTTCCTCATTGGTTTTCGCACGAGCTTAGGTCGGAGCTTAGAAAAAACTGCACTATCATAGATAATATAAGGTCAAACAAACACAGTTCTGGTATAATAAGTTTTCTAAATCACAAGCGTTAGCTAAGATATTAACCAAGCGGGACAAAGAATCTTATCGAGGGTATTGCATTCTCGTAGAATAACACTTTGCGCATTTATTTCTTCTGAATTATTTATTAAACTTCATATGCCAGTAAAGGTTCTTTCGCTTCGTCTGTTCGGTCGACGATGGATGTTTCGTCGCTGCCGGGCGTCGCTTGTTGAAAAGCTTCCGGACGTCCAGCAATTCCGCTCGCACCTGTGACTTCGCTGGCAGACCACCAAACCGCTCAGACGTTCGTAAAGATGAAAAGTAATTTAATAGAAGATTCAGGACTATCAATCAAGCAAGGTTACAGGAATAGTACGGTGCCAGATATCGGCGCACTTGTTGCCGGAGTGTGGGTTAGGAGGGTGTTGCTGAGAAGTCCGTCTCTCTCCGCTCCCAGTTCCAGACTAACTCATTCCGCGGGCAGAGACCAAAGCAAACCTCTCAAACCAAGCAAACGCCAACGAAACCAAAGCAAACTTCTAAAAGCGAAGCAAGCGACAATAAAATCGAAGCAAACTTCTAAAAGCGAAGCAAGCGACAACAGACCCTGGAGCAAGCGGCAAATGAGTTTTCAAAGAATACGTTAACAAGGCCCCGTTTCTTTGCACGTGGGGTCCGGGGAGCCGCGGAGGGGTCCCTCTGGTGAGGCGAGGCCAGCCCCGCGCCCCGGTCATAAATCCACGAACGGTCCCCAGGTTCCAGATGGCCCCCGCTCTAGTCAGCGAGCGGATGACACCGGACAAAAGGCGCATCTTCGAGGAAAGCCTGTTGGTCCGAGCCAATTTCGTTCTTTGGCATTCCGCCGCTTAATATAACATGAAACAATCTTAAACGAAAATAAATGGGGTTTAGCCACACAACCTTACACCCCCACCTAAGATTGAGATAAGGACCCTATGGTTCTTATACACAATTACATAAGAGCTCCTACGACACCTCATCCCCGCGTGTAGCAACTCAAATAAAAGGAAATCAGCAGTGATAATAAAACGTACACATATTAACCCTTGTCTTAAGTAACGTCACGTTACTCTAAGCAAGAAAAATACATGAATGCACACACTGGCTCACGTAAACACTGCGCACAAAAAAATACTAAAACAAATGACTGCGAGCACTTTGCTCAGAACCACTCAAATCATGCGGAAAGGCGGCTCCAGTGAGTTTCCCCGGAAGGCCAGGCTAACGACGTATGCCATGAGGTCGACAAATCACACCGTCCAACATTCGTTTGGCAGACGCGAGAGAGCATCGGCATTAAGATGCTGCGATCCCTTTCGGTGTGTTATTGTGATGTTGTACCGCTGCAAAGCGAGGGACCAGCGCACGAGCTTCGCACCCGTTGGACGCGTGAGGGTGAGGTACGCCAAGGGATTGTGGTCGGACACCACGTTGACGGACGCGCCGAACACCCACGTATCGAACCTCTGAAGGGCCCATACAACGGCAAAGGCCTCGCGCTCAATGGTGGCCCAACGCATCTGCGTGTTAGTGAATTTGTGGCTCGCAAAAGATATGGGCCGCTCTTTCCCATCAGTCCCCACCTGAGCCAGGCACGCCCCCGCCGCATGCGCGGACGCGTCAGTGAATAACCAGTATGGCCGTTCGAGATCTGGGGTCGCCAACATGGTCGCGTCACACAATGCCTGCTTTAAGCTCAAGAACGCTCTCTCTGCCTCTGGGTTCCAGGGCAGAACACTCGGCACCCCCTTCCCGGTTAGCTCTGTCAGAGGCTTTGCGATCTCGGCGTAGTTCGGTACGTAGTCGCGGTAGTATCCGCACAGACCAAGCAAGCTCCGGAGGTCACGTTTTGTTTCTGGTCTTTTGAGTCCCTCTATCGCCTTAATCTTGTCAGGATCCGGACCATGCTTTCCGGAGCCGACCAAATGTCCTAGATACCTGATCTTTCCCTTGGCCACCTGACACTTCTCGAGGTTGGCGGTGAAGCCTGCGTCGCACAGCACTCTGAACACTACGTCCAGATGCTTCAGGTGGTTCTCCCATGTGTCCGAAAAGACAGCGATGTCATCGAGATAAGCACAGGAGTAATCCTGGTGCCGTGTCAAGAGCCCGTTCATGACGCGCTGAAAGGTTGCCGCGGCATTCTTCAACCCAAACGGCATTACCCTCCATGCAAATTGCCCGAGGTGGGTCACAAAGGCCGTCCTCTCCTGGCTCTCCTCGGCGACAGGGATTTGCCAGTAGCCCCTTCTTAAGTCAATCAGCGTGACGAACGAAGCCGCCCCGACGCGGAAAATCAGCTCTTGTTGTCGAGCCATCGGGAAGGCGTCGTCCGTGGTTCCGGAATTCAGCTGCCGATAATCGACGCACAGCCGAATTGTGCCATCCCTTTTGAGACGCATACCACTGGGTGAGCGTACTCGCTAGTGCTCGGATAAATGAGCCCCGCTTCGAGCAACTCACCAACCTGTCTTCCCACCTCTTTCTTTAGCAACTCGGGCACACGATACGGGTAGGATCTCCTCGGCACAAACCCCTCGCGGAGGGAGATTGTGTGCTCTCCCACATCTGCCTTTCCAGGTGTCTCGGAGAATAAGCCAGGGTAGCGGTCGAAAACCTCGCGCACCTCCCGCTCCTTACGGGGGGCAAGGTGTTCAGTCGAAGTCTCGGGCAGTCCGCGATAAGCTGCCTCGTCCACTAGCGGAGCACACTCTACCTCTCCGAAATCCTTATCATCTTGGAAGATGACCCCCATGTGGCCCACGCGAGCGTAATACGGCCGCATGTTATTTGCATGTACGGTCTTCCTTTTTCCGTCATCAAGCATTACTTCGTAGGAATTGTCACGTTGTTTTCCCACGACCGCAAAAGGGCCGCACCACTTCGCGTGCATCTTCCCTGGTCGGTCCGCGCGAAAGAGAATCACCTGATCCCCTTTTTGGAAGCTCTTCTGTCGCGCTCGTCGGTTGTATCGAGTCGCATAGTCGTCCTGTCTTTCGCTCGCAGTGAGCCCAGCGATCTCTGCGGCTTCCTTCAGCTTCGCCCGTAACTCGTTCAAATAGCGGGCCGGCTGCTCGCGCAAAGTGTTGGGGATATCTACTTCCCCTGTCCATGTCTTCTGCAGGATTGAGAGCGGTCCAACAGGGGCCCTCCCGTAGAGCATCTGAAAAGGCGACACGCCCGTCGTGTCGTGGGGGACCTCTCTGTAGGCCCACAAGAGGAAAGGGACGAATCTATCCCAGTTCCCGCGGTCCCTGTCGATAACGTGGAACAACATGTTTTTGAACACTCGGTTCCACCGCTCGACCGAGCCGTTGCTCTCAGGGTGTTCGGGTGTTGAGAACCGCGGAGAGCTCCCCATCCTCTCGTGAAACAGTTTGGTTAACTGTGCAATGAAATTTCCGCCTTGGTCGCTGCAAATGGTCTCCGGTACCCCAGTGCGCGCGAACATCTCCAGCAAAGCGTCACAAGTTTTCCGAGCCGTGAGCGCCGTGAGGCAAATAACCTCGGGCCATCGAGTGTGGAGATCCGTGACGCACAGGGCGTACTTGTGGCCTCGACCGGACGGAGTGTCCAGCGGGCCGATCACGTCCACATTTACCACCTGGAAGGGGTAACTCGGGCGCGTTAGAGGCGTTATCGGCACCTTATCCGCGAAGCGTCGGTCCGCTCTCACCTGACAACCGTGGCAGCTCCTACAATGCACGCGCACGTCTGACTCTACGCCGGGCCAATAAAAGCTCATTTTCACCCGAGATATGGTCTTCTTCGTGCCCAGGTGGCCTCCCCATGGAGACTCATGCGCCAACTCCAACACTGATGCTCTCTTCTCTTTTGGCAATACCAGTTGCCGATAGCGAATGCCGGCTATCTTGTCCTCGTGGAATAACAGGCCATTCACGATACTCATGCCGTGTGTGCCCTTCTTGGCCTGTTCCCACGCTTCTTTGAGTTCTGGGTCGGAACGCTGTGCCTGCCGGAACATAGAGTTTTCCTCCGACCTCAAATTTTCCTCTGGGAGCTCGTTTTCTCCTGCGACGAGAGTTGGGTTTAAACTGCCAGGTACGTCCCCGAGAACCTCTCCCGAGAGTCCCAACACCTGCCCGAGCGCTTCTCCTTCAGTGGGGTCAGTTTCGCTCCCGCGGGTTGTGCAGAGCTCATCGGCGGCACTCTCTCCCGACTGGTCGGGCGGGAGGGCCGTCGCCTCGTTCAGCATATCCCACGCTTCTCCCGACAGGAGGCAGTCTGCCCCGGGGGACAGCTTTTCCGTCACCGCGCACAGGAGGGGGACAGACCTGTCTACGTCGGATTGGGCTGCCCCCGCTCTTACTAGCTGAAACGCGATGTTAGCCAGTTTGGCGGTCACCTTGTCTCCGAAGGCAGACACGAGAGTTATCTTTCCTGCCTCTTCGATGAGGTCTCTAGGAATTAAACTATCGCGTACCACCGTAATCTCCGCCCCCGTGTCTACGATTGCTGAGATTTTAATGCTACCGCATTGAATTTCTACCTGGGGCAAGTTTGCAAGGCCTGGCTTCGCTTCGTCAACCCGCGACACGTTTGCCGTTACCTCACTCCTATCGACGGGCGGAGTTTTGGCTTCTAGCGCCACCATTCGGACGTCACCTTTACGAGGCCCGTCTCCCCGAACTTCTTTTCGCTGTTGGCCCCTCCCCGGGCATTCCCTAGCGAAATGCCCGCCGCCGCAAAGAAAACAGGCCAGCGGCGGTCTGTCAGTTTTTGGCTTTTTCTCGCCCGCGCGGGGTGGCGGTAGGGGATCGGGCTGCTTTTCGCGACCCCCGAGCGGTTTTCTCCGTGAGGGCCATCATTCGGCTTAGGCCTTGTGTCGCGCCCCACAGCGGCACCCTTTCCCTCAGCGTCCTCAAACGCTTCGATCAACTTGGCCATTTCTCCCGGCGCCGACCAGCCTGTGCCCTCCTGATGCTTTACGTACTTGTACGCCTCGTGGCTCAGTGTTGCCTTTAATTGGTCGGCAACAACGAGCTTTGCGAGGTCCTCTCTGCTCTTTACCTCGTGAGCATCTATGTAGTACGAAAAGTAGCTCGTCAATCGTGACGCAAAATGCTGCCACGATTCACTTCTGTTTTTCCGAGCCCCCTAAACTGTCTCAGATACTCCCCCGGAGAGAGCCTCAGCTCTGACAGGATCGTTTCCTTCACCCGACTGTAATCGTCTAACTCCTCCGTTGAGAGCTTGGAAAAGAGGTGCCGAATTCTCCCCGTTACCAAAGGCAGTATGAGGTGGCTTTTAACCTCGTTTGGCACTCTATATGAGCTAAAGATCCCCTCGATCCCGTCAAGCCACACTGGTACCTCTGGGTCCGACGGGATTGGCGTCAACAAGCTTTTGAGTTTTTTGGCGAAATGATCTAGCCTGTTTTCGCGCGGCGCCCCGCCGTCTGGGCCCTCTCGCCTCTCAGGAGCCATTTGGAGCTCGATTTGTTTAGTCTTTTCTTTCTCAATAGCGAGCAGCATAGTCATTCTTTCAAGCTCCATGGCGGCTTTGTTCGTTTCAAGCTCGATCTTTCTAAGCTCCATGGCCTCGTTACGGCTCTCTTCGTGCCCGCCGGCCGCGGCGTCAACGACGGAGTCCGAACACTCCCCTCTGCGTTTTTATTCATAGCGGATGGTACCTCGCCAGCAACGGTCCTACCACTGCGCATCAACATGCACTACAAAAATCGGGTTGTTACGGCCTTCCGAGAATATCATCTGGAACCACCTACCGTGTTCGATGCTTGCTGGCCCCAGGTTCGCCGCAACCACTGCTTTTCTGTCCGTCACAAAGTCCGTATAGCGCCACGCCGGTCCGTTGGCTGGCTTTCTTTGTGCTTCGTCCTAGCAGTCCGTCGCCAGGTACCTCGTTGGGACCCAGTCCGTTGGTCCTCCTTGCGCTCGACACTTTTGCCTTGCCCGTCCGTCGGCAAGTGGTGGCCCCGAGACACAGTCCGTTGGTCCGGGTTCCGGAATGGTGCCGCTCGCCGCTGCTTGTCTTGCCGATTTGATTTTCGGGACGCCGTTCTTCTGTCCCTCTCCGACGCCGATGAATACTCTTCCAGTCCGTCGGAAAGCACTCTCCCAGAACACGGTCCGTCGGTCCGGGTCTTGACGCCGAAGTGGTCCCTTGCCAGTCCTTGGGGTTGGCAGATCTTATCCCTTGACTCAGTCCGTCGGTCAGGATCGCCGGATGTCTGCTAGCTGATGGCCGCCTAAGTCACACCGAGGTACGAGCAGAGTCCTGTCGCGGCTGCGCCAGTAAAGGTTCTTTCGCTTCGTCTGTTCGGTCGACGATGGATGTTTCGTCGCTGCCGGGCGTCGCTTGTTGAAAAGCTTCCGGACGTCCAGCAATTCCGCTCGCACCTGTGACTTCGCTGGCAGACCACCAAACCGCTCAGACGTTCGTAAAGATGAAAAGTAATTTAATAGAAGATTCAGGACTATCAATCAGGCAAGGTTACAGGAATAGTACGGTGCCAGATATCGGCGCACTTGTTGCCGGAGTGTGGGTTAGGAGGGTGTTGCTGAGAGGTCCGTCTCTCTCCGCTCCCAGTTCCAGACTAACTCATTCCGCGGGCAGAGACCAAAGCAAACCTCTCAAACAAGCAAACGCAACGAAACCAAAGCAAACTCTAAAAGAGAAGCAAGCGACAATAAAATCGAAGCAAACTTCTAAAAGCGAAGCAAGCGACAATAGCCCTGGAGCAAGCGGCAAATGAGTTTTCAAAGAATACGTTAACAAGGCCCCGTTTCTTTGCACGTGGGGTCCGGGGAGCCGCGGAGGGGTCCCTCTGGTGAGGCGAGGCCAGCCCCGCGCCCCGGTCATAAATCCACGAACGGTCCCCAGGTTCCAGATGGCCCCCGCTCTAGTCAGCGAGCGGATGACACCGGACAAAAGGCGCATCTTCGAGGAAAGCCTGTTGGTCCGAGCCAATTTCGTTCTTTGGCATTCCGCCGCTTAATATAACATGAAAC